>LBNU01009708.1:3974-15431 GCA_014162995.1 Artemisia annua
ATATATATATATATATATATATATATATATATATGAAAGTAAGTAGAAAGCATAATGAATATGGGTGTGAAATCAATTATGTAGAGCATGAATCAGATAGAAAGTTGCAGTAGAATCTGAATTTTAGCACTACAAGGGACGGTCCCGTAAACAGGGGGACGGTCCCTTATTGATAAAGGACCGCCAGTCCTTTAAACGACCGCCACTAGTAGGTTTCCTGGTTGGCAGATGTGTTGTGATTTAAACAACTCCTCATTTTTAAGTTTGAGTAATTTTAGTCCAATTTCATTTTTAACTATGACTAATAACACAAACTATTATCATAACTTAAAACAAAACATTCATTCATTTCATGCATGGGAAGCATACAATATCATTCATACATGATCAACCATAGGCAATACATCACTAAAACAACACTAAGCAACAATACTAATTATTAACTAGTACAACTAATCATCTCCTATTGCATGCTTGGTCCAAAACATAACATACACTTAATTATTTTTGAACTAGACATTTAAAAAAAACATCTAGTTGGATGGTGGAGTGGATGATGGTGAGGATGAAGGTGGAACCGAAGGTGTTGCCGATGGTGGCATGGAAGCAATGGGAGTTGGTTGAGTATTTTGTTGAGAGAGGAGGTACTTCAGATATCCAAACATGTAGTGAAGTTCATCTCTAAGAGATGAGATGAGATGGAAGTTATGACAACAACATGCACAACCAATGGTGCGGTTGTTCACAAAGTTGTAATGGGGATAATTTTCTATGTTTGGTGATTGTGGTGGAGTAAGTGTAATGTTGTCCAAAGGACTCATTGGTGAAAGAGTTAAAGAGACATTAGGTGGAGGTGGATGTGAGGTTCTTTGAGGATGAGACATGTCTCCATGATAGGGTAAAATGTCTTCAAGGAAATTTGGTAATTGGGATGATGATGCAATTCGTGGACTTGAGTTGTTTGGTGTGTTGTTGGAGGAGGATGAGTTACACAAAAATGGTGTGCAAGCACCCGAACTAGAGTGAGTGATCAAGGGTGATGAGTTTTTGATGAATGATGTGAATGATGTGAATGGTGATGAATTTGTTCTTGATGAGGAGGATGAAGTACCTTTGATGGAAGGAGTTTTGAGAGGTGCATTTGGTGTTTGAGAGGATGGGTCATTATGAGTGAGATCAATGAGGTTGGTTTGTGGTGGTGTAAGGGTAATTTTAGGCCTTTTGTTTGATAGTGATAGGGAGGTTGAAGGAGACCCCATTGAAAGGAATGATTTAGGTGATGAGGATAGTTATGAAACATGGATCTTTAAATAATCAAGAGAGATTATGGAATTGGTAAAGCATGCATTAGGAAATTATAAACACATACAAATGTTTTGCCAATATGGGAAATGGTGGTAAAAATCAAGCAAATAGGGTAGCAGGTTTGCAAGAAATGAGAAACAGTGCAGGAACCCGTGATACAGGACTGACGGTCCCTTAAAGACAGGACGGTCCGTTATTGCTAGGGGACCGTCGTTTAGATAAGGGACCGCCGGCAGTAGAGTCTCAGGTTTCAACCCAGTATTTCATTTCAGCAAACTTGTACCTGCAGGCTGTTCAGGTATAGTTCATAGCAGCATAAAGACTTATAAACTAGTTTTAAACACTAGTTTGGCATGCATGCATTCAAAAACATTAATCTAATAATCATAAGAGTCACATTCTTACAATAGATAAACATACAATCCACTAAATAGCAATGTATTCTAGTTAGTTGATACAATCATGAAAAGATCATCGAAACATAGTGACAATTAAAACATGTTCCACACATAAATGATATAATGACGGATGATAGCCATTCACTTTTTCTTTCCCAACAATTTTCGAATACTTTTTCCAATTGACTTCCATGCACCTCGACTCTCGTCCCTGTTTTGGTGTTCCATGTTCATGATTTGGGTAAGACGAGCTGAAAAGTTGTCAGGGTTTCGATCTTCAGGAGGAAGATCCTGAAAGACTTGGAGGTACCCGGATGGTAGGGAATTTACATAGGTGACAGGAGATGGGGTACTAACTCGAGAGGTTCCTTCATCATGAAACACATCATCATTATCGTTAGGATTGAATGATGTACTATGAGCGAAGGAACGTGAACCTACCGACTTTCTTGACCTAGTCCTAAGTTCTGGTCTTACCGACCTTCTTGACCCATAACCAGACCTAGTTCTACGTTCTAGATTTTGGGTCAAAGGAAACATGACAGGGTCTACCAAAGAATATTCAACATTGTTGAGACTAGGGTAATGATGCATGACATGTCAGAACAAGCGGGTTAAGAGCATACCGTATGGCAAGATCATATTGGGTTTGCTACGAGCAAATTCCATTCTCTTGGCCATATAATATGCAAGATTATAGGGCACGGTAAGGGCGACACAGTAGAGAATTTGACTTAGACAAGCAGGGACGTGATCACGGTTTCCTCGAAGACAGAAAACATTCTCGCGAATAATTTCAGCCATGGGTTTCATGTGATCAACAATTTCCTTAGTCATGATTTGATTTTCACTGACTGGAATAATAGCCCCATGGTGTACTTGATACTCAGGTTGATGTCTATTATTTTGAACAATGGTTCTTATCTCTTCTGGAGATGGTGGAATTGTGGCGTATTTTCCATAAGAGGGAGAGCTCCTAGCAAGAGCATCAAGGCTCCATTAATGAGTGAATGTGCATTGCCCCTCAGTGGGAACGCCAAGGGCTTGACCAAATGTGGGAAGAGGGTATGAAAAATTTTGATTTAAAATGGTGAAGTTAACATAAATTTCACCATCACAATCAGTGGTTAAGTTTAGGAGACTATAAAACTCTAGAACAAATTGTGGAACGATTTGCTCATTGACTCTATAGATACAATCAAGGTGGACAAGTTGGAACATGGAGTTTAAGTTCATGTCAGTATAGTCAGCAAAGACTCGACGACCCTCATGGAAATATCTAGTTTCAACGTTTTGAAAAGCTTCTTTGATGGGTTCTGGATAATAGTTTGAAAGTTGAGGAATGTATTCTCTTGTGTTTTGGTGGTCGAGGCCGGTGAGTTTAGGCATGTTTCACCTATCAACAGTAATTATATAATTAGCCAGAATTTAAAGTTGATTTAGTTTTTGACATGTTTTAAACATAAATTTTAATTGTTTTGAATTTACACTTGAATACACTAGTAAAATAGGTATTAACAATGTAGGATTAATAGGTTGTTTCAAAAACATTTTTCTTATATGAGATTAATCATGCTTTTAGTAAAATTTTTGAAATAATATCTCATTTACCAATTTAAACACTATTAAGTAAACTATTGTTGTGATTATCTAGTTATTAAGCAAGCAAAATAGATAATCCCGAATCTAATTGCACAATCTCTAACTAAGAAATGAATAAAGATTAGATAAATAACTTACAATTAGTGTGTATAAGTGATTAGCAAACTTGGTTTTGAAGTTTTGAACTTTTATGGTAATTTTTGAGATGTTCTTCGTTTCCTTTAGTGATAAGAGTACAAGAAATGGTTTGCTTGGCTGTGAACAAATGAGAGGACCGTGTATAAGACTAAAAGCCCAGACGGTCCCTTATTGATTTGGGACCGTGTGTCGATCAGGGACCGCCGACAGAAGGTTGAGGTATGTTTATGGTTTTTGTTGTTTCAGCTATTGTGATAAGTCTTTGGTTCCAAAATGATTTAAAATATAACTCTTTGTATTTTAAGACACGGTATTGACTCAATACGTACGAGTAGGCTAAGGAATGGATATGGAGTAGAGTCGAGACAGAAGAAAGGGAAAGACTCAATACGCTTGAATAAGGAGTGGATTTTAAGTCGAAACAGAAGAATAGGAAGGAGTAAAACGTTCAATGGGATTCAAGGACGAGAGTTGCATCGAAGAGGCTAGAAGTCAATCATGTAAATTCTAAGAAAAGTCATAGACGAGAATTAGAGAGCAAACAAAGATTGAAGTAAGTGTGCATCGTCTATAGTGATTGATTGACGCTAAATTCGTTATAAATAATGGTTGTGGTAAGACCATTATTTTTCCAAATAATTTGCTTAGATCCAAAGGTGGATAAGCATTTAGACAAAAAATCTGATGATCACAAAGGATATAGCACACAAGAACATATAGATATTATCTAGCATGCAAGCAAGTAACGATGAATCACATAGTCACGTAAGCGTATAGCAAGTATATAATTAGCAACTATGATAGGCAAGATTGTAGGAAAACTTACCTTTGCCTCTAGCTATCCTTAATGACACATATCATAACATGTGTCGTGTATGTGATGGAAGACATGATGAAACTCACTTGGCGAATCGTCCTTAAGTGTAGTTACACAATCTAGCCACGCATTGTCTTGATCTATAACCATCTTGACCCTAGGCTATCTAAACACGTACTTAGTCTTCTTTATTTTCATAACTTCAAGACTTGTTGATTAGTACACCAACTTCGTTGTTAATGTGATTCTTGTCGGCAACATTACCTACAATAAAAATATTCAAACTAGTAGTACACGATTCTACTAAAACTAAGTGACTTACTAATAACATATTTTCATCATCTTTGGCTTGAACATTTCCTTGATTAAAGTTTAAAAATATCTTTCCATATATCATTTACCACATTTCATAAAATGATTTTGTAAAAACCAATTTTTAGCAAAGTTTTATAAGCCAATATTTGTCTAGCAAAATTTTGTTATGAAATCTTAATTTTCGAATTCCATTCTCATTAATTAAAAGTATCAAAAAGATATGACATGCCAAAGATTATGACTAATTGATTTCACATAACTTTCAAATTCATTTTTCCAAATGACAAAGTTTTCATTTTCGAAAAATGGTGACTAATTCAATTAGATCCTTTCTAAGTATCTTTCAGACTCCATAGATCGATTCAAGTGTTAAAGTACAGTATACTCTAAAGATCTTGATAACCTGGCTCTGATACCAAGTGTAGAAACTAGAAGGGGGGGTTGAATAGTTTCACCGTTTCTTTTAGTTGTTAAAACGTTTCACCATTTTTAGGTCCGGTTTATATTCTTTTGCAAACTTATTGAATTCTACTTGTTATGTGATATCAATTCAACTAATAACATGCATAAACAAACAAGTAAAGTAAAGAGTAAGGAAAGAACACAACAAAAAAGACGCGGCAATTTATAGTGGTTCGGCACAAAGCTCACTCTTCGTCCTACTCCCTTCCCCGAGTACCACACTCGAGAGTTATCAATCACTATATCAATACACTCCTTCAGGCAGAGCAATCTGTACACATGCTTACACAAGGCTTAACGACACTAAGCATAATGTCGAGTTCTAATCGTAGCTAGAACCAATCTACTCCAAGGCCCACGTGGCCACATGAACAAGCACTCTTGTCCATNAAAAGACGCGGCAATTTATAGTGGTTCGGCACAAAGCTCACTCTTCGTCCTACTCCCTTCCCCGAGTACCACACTCGAGAGTTATCAATCACTATATCAATACACTCCTTCAGGCAGAGCAATCTGTACACATGCTTACACAAGGCTTAACGACACTAAGCATAATGTCGAGTTCTAATCGTAGCTAGAACCAATCTACTCCAAGGCCCACGTGGCCACATGAACAAGCACTCTTGTCCATCTTGAATCTTCACCCGATCCAAGTCTTCACATATTTGACACACTTGGTTCTTCACCAAAACCAAGCCTTCACACTTTGACACACTTGGTTCTTTACCCGAACCAAGCCTTCACACACTAGACATACTTAGTTCTGCACCTCAACCAAGACTACACACATGACTCACTTGGATCATCACCCGATCCAAGTCTTTACATAATAACTCGACAAGATCCTAACCTACACACTAGGACATCATTCTCCTCACACCAATATATGAACTAATCTAGTTACAACACTTCTTGGATCTACATCACCATCCAAGTTCACACAAATACCCCTCCTCGACTCACACACAAGTCGGATAACAATGAAATTATCTACAGAACCTATCACCGTAACACTTGTTACGTTTGTGTGTGGACACCTATAACATCTCGAGACTTCATTGATGTCGAGAGTTCTTATCTTGCACTTGATGGAAGAGGAAATCACTTATAAACATATACCGACATGTTATAGTGATCAAAGACTCAAAAGGAAAATAAAAACAGAAAGTTTTTTGTGTGAAAAACCTTGTTTTCTGAAGTGTAACAGTTCAGTATTTATAGGCGACAGGACAGACCAGACGGTCCCGTAAATAGGCGACGGTCCTTTATCACTAAGGGACCGCCGACCCCTTTAAGGGACCGTCCAGACAAAAATGCTCCATTTTTGTCCTGACGTGGTGAAAACTTATCTAGTGAAGTTTCAGCTATTTTGGGGGGAAAACTAGCTGTTACAAATTTGAATTTGAATATATTTTCTAAATAAAACATTTCTTTAAAAACACAAAAATACTTTTGTGAAAATGTTTTGTCAAACTTAAAAATGTAAGTTTACAAGAAAATAAAAACTTCTTTGATCACCAAACTAATGACAGTATAAAATTTGTTCATACCTGAAATGACGTTGTAGAAGCTACGTGGAAGTAACGAGTTTCCTCGGTTAAAAACTTATTAACCGTAAATTTACATAACATCTTTATATTTTTTGATTATCAAAACACAAGAAGATCGAATAATGCGAGTAACGTTTTTGACATTATTTGTATTAACAAAAATCTTTAGCAAGAAAATTCAGAATCAACTAGGATGTAACATAGTTTTTATTAGGACGGACCATGGTAGAGAATTTAACAATGAAGTTCAATTTGGAGCTTATTGTGATGCCAATGGTATTACTCACAATTTCTCGGCTCCGCGAACACCACAATCAAATGGTGTAGTTGAAAGGAAAAAATAGAACTCTACAAGAAATGAGTAGAACAATGCTCAACGAGCAATCCATTCCTCAAAAGTTTTGGGGTAACGCCGTAGATATGCAGGGCCTCAATCAGTGTTCTATTTCTCCTCTCAGCTACACCCATTTTGTTGAGGGTTCTACCCACACTATACTGTCTTACAATACCTTAACCAACACAGAACTGATTCATGATATGATTTTTAAACTCAGTTCCATGTCACATCTAATAATCTTAACCTTGTGATTCATCAGGTTTTCAACTCTAGTTATAAAGGCCTTAAGTATTTCAGTTGTTTCCATCCTTTTTAGCTAGAAAAGAATACCCAAGTAAACCTGCTATAATCATCTGTGACAACAAGACCAAAATTGCTTCTTATTCAAACTATTTACAAAAAACGGCCCAAATAAATCCATATGAAGCAAATGTAAAGGCTTATCAATAGTGTTCACAGCTTTGGACTTAAAAAGATACTCTGTGCTGTTTACCCTTTTGACAGGCAACACAGGTTTCATTATTTTCAAAAACTTTTGTAGGTAAACCTCTTACAAGGTTACTTTTACCAATTTTGTTCATAGTTTTGAAATTTAAGTTCCAAGTCTTCTATGCATAATTTGGATTCATCAAAAGTGGCTTTAGCAAAAAGACACAGTCACATCTCTTCTAGGAACAATATTCTTTATATGATCACTGTATATGTTGTCATTCCTTGGAACTTTGAGCACCCACATGCTTGGCATCTGGTAACTTAAAGTTCAGAAGAAGAAAACATTCAGTGTCAGTAAAAAGAACAAAGTTCTTTTTGTCACATATTTGTGAAACACTGAAGAGATTAAACTTGAGTCCTTGAACTAAAAGCACATTTTCAACTCAAATTACCAGTCCTAAGAAGTACCAATACCAATAATCTTTCCTCCTGTAGGATCATTCCCAAAAGCAACACTTCCTCCATCAATAGGCACAAAATCTTCAAGTTGGGAAATGTCACCAAGTCATGTTGTCCAGGCATCCACTATCTATAATACCTTGATCTTTTAGCTTATCTGGTAGATTGCCCTGCACACAAAAATAGAGAAATTAGTTTCTCTTTTTGACCCAAGCCATTACTGACTTGGATCTGCCTTGTGCATCAACATAATTGTATTTAGTGAGATCCATTGATGCACTGTTGTGTTAAACTTTAGTTAAACATTTATTTTGGTTCCAACTCCAACAAGCTTGAGGCCTTTACAGCATAAAAATGAATGCCCAACAACTGTGTTTGGTAGGTTCTTAGACATAGCAGTAGAGTAACCTGCCTGAGGCAGCAGATTTACTCTTGAAGTAGCAGTAGACCCAGTTTGTTTATTTTGAAAAGGCCTTTTTGGTTGAGCAGCAACAATTGTTCTAGTAGCACCAGATCTCAACAGTACTGCTCTTGTAACCATATTTCTTTTAGTAGGTGAGTGATCTCTTTTTGAAAAATTTGATGATTCACTCTTGTATGTTGGTTCCAAACAGGTTTTTTTGGATAGTTAAGCACATTTGCAATAAGATGCTCAAAACTACCACAATTATAACATGCCTTCCTATTAAGATGAAAGTCATTGCCTAATCTGTTTGAGACTAGACCATAAAACTTCCTCTGGTTTCCCCTAGGCTTGTTATTAATCCTTTTCATTTGTTCTCTCTAGGTACTCTTTGTACCTCAAAACCTTTTTTAGAACAAAGCATGACCTAACACAGGTTTTAGGAACTTATCCTGATTAATATTATGCTTAACAACTTGAAGGAATTTCCTCCTTTTTAGCACACTGTGTTGAACTAGTGGTTGACTCATCTAATTCATCCTCAGAACTGAACACCAATCTTCAATGATTGGTGCACCAGAATTTTACATTTTCAACCTCTGGTATCTTAGTAAGTGACTTACTAAATTCACCTGCTTCTTTTATTAGCCCTTCAACATCTACAAATGAGAGTTCTTGTCCTGGGGGTGCAAATGCACTTTTCATGGGAGGGTGGAACCTCATTGTATCCTATGCCACTTTTCTTTCTCATTAGTTGACATTCAATTATTTTTAATCATGGCCATCAAGGACAGAAGTAGTCATATTTTTTGTTTATCAACTCTAATGATGTGCTTATCCATTTCCTCAATTGCTAATTCTCTAGTTTTTTCAGACTCAACCTAACTTTCTTTTAAACATCTCTATTTCAGCATTCTTAATATCAATTTCACCACCTGAAAATCAATCCTATCAACATATTCTATTTCAAGTTCTTGCATATATTCAAGTTTCTTTTCAACATTTGCAATCCCTACTTTGTATCCAATGTTTCAAGTCTCAGAAAACTCAACTTCTTTTATAAGCTTCATTCCTAGTCTTAAGTTCTTCTAAAAGTGTCAGCACATGATTTAAAAGAACAAGAAGATTCATTAGTTTCATTAGATACCTCAGAATCTGAGCCAGATTGATGAAGAGGCATAAGCCATTAGAGCAAAGTTATGCCCTGTCACTGCAAGCAAACCATGGTTTGGTTCTTCTTGTGCCATTGTCACTCCAGTCATAATCACCCAAAACCATCACAAGACACCAAAGCAGTAGTTGGCTTTGAATCTTCTGCTGCCTTCTTTGGTAGGGTCTCCAGCCTTCTTAGGAGCTCTGCATTCCCTAGCAAAAATGGCCTTTTCCTATTGCAGTTGAAAGCACTCCATCTTGATTTGTCAAAGCCAAGTTGCCCTGTGGATTTAGCTTGATTTGCTTTCCAGTTCTCTTCAAAAACTTTCTTGCTCTCAAAGTCAGCATAGCCATTTGCCACTTCATATCAATTTCTTCCAGGTCATCAGCATCAATATGATCAGCATCTTGGTTGAGTACTTGAGTGGTTGTTGTGAGATCAGCCAAGAATGCACAGATAGCAGCATCACTTGCAGTATCCAAGTTGTCGAACAGCAGCAGAGTTGCTAGTGCTAACAGTAGAGACCCATAAGCAGCAGAGTGAGTCTCTGATGATTATTGCCTTTAGCAGAAACAAAGCAATATTTTGAGCAGCTGATGTAAGAATTTGATGCAGCTCTTAACTCAGGTTCATAAAGCCTTCAAGTTGTTGTATAGATCATCCAAGCTCATTGTATCAAAATCATTCTTGTTTCCTCCACACAACAGTATGCATGCTCCATTCAAGTGCAAGGCTTCTAACAAAATTTAAGATTTTACATCTCCTGAGGGATGGTGTATCCAGAAAAGCTTTAGCTGACTCACAAGCCTTTGAAGCCTGTTATAAGTGCCATCGAGAGTTTCTCCACTGAGAAGCAATAAAGTTTCAAATTGATGCTTCAAAGCATTCTTTCTTGACCTTTCTTAGTGGCATCATTACACCAAATCTTGTCTCTACAGCATCCATAAGTCCTTAGCAGTCTCAATTTCTCAAAGTCAAGCTGAAATTCATTGGGTATTCCCTATTAAAAGAATACTATAAGCCTTTATCTCCAACTTCTTGAGATCTTCACTTCCTTTCCTTTGATAGCAACAGAGGCACCATCAACAATCACTGTGGTTTTGAGTACCTTTTAACAATAGCATCCCACATCTTGTAGTCAATCATGCGGATGTATTGCCTTATTCTCATCTTCCATAGTTCGTACTCACCTTGCTTCAGCATAGGAACCTTGGAGGCAGTAACCATATGGGTTTCATCCCAATTGCTTTAGTTGTGTTGAAAAAGAAAGTAAGTGAATTGGTTGAGTTCTTCTTGATCACAGCTTCTAGATCACAAGCTCTGATACCACTTGTTGATCCCAATTAGCAGTTGATCTAGTATTATTATCTTAGATAAACTAAGACAATAAGGTATAAAAGCTGACTTGTTTGTAAACTTAATCACTACGCGGAATATAATGATTAACTTAAAAAGAACACGAACACAGGTAATTCACACCTTAAACACTTCAATATAATTAATACGAGCACTCTGAATAGTGCTAGGGTTTTACAACCTTGAAGTGTATGAATACTAGAATAATACGTACTCTAGACAAACCCTAGGATCTCCTTTTATACACCAAGGAACCCTACGGGCTTACATCAACTTCCTATACAAGACAAAGATATTCTAACACAATAGAATATTACAAAACATCTTTACTATAAATACAAAGTCGCGTACATAATTTTATCACCAAGCAGCAGAGTTATCATGACAGTATACTCCCAGCAGTAGAGTCTCAGCAGTAGTCATGTCTGGCAGTAGAGACTTTACACTAGCAGTAGAGTTGTCTGACCAACAATAGAGTATACACAGAAGTAGAGTTAACTTAAAACCCAACACCCATTTTTTTCCAAACCTTTGAAAATGGCAGCAGTATCAAGACACTCAATCTCTTCATTATCTGGTAGGTTAAGAGATTTTCTAATAGATGACTCAGTTATGAGTATATTTTGGCCATCTACCTTAGCCTTAATCTTTTTTTTTTTATTAACAGTTATGGCTTTAGCAGTTGCCCAAAACTGCTTAATAAAAGAAATGCATATAGGAGGATTAACAG
>LBNU01009708.1:25271-37825 GCA_014162995.1 Artemisia annua
GATAATAAATTAAAAAGGATAAGCATGGGGTGCCTCCCACGAAGCGCTTGTTTAGTAACGAGTCGTATAGCTTAGACTCGCCCCGAATTTACTCGTCCTTGGGGGAGCAAATGAAACCAACAACTGGCATGAAAAAGCGACGATGCCGGGATCAAAAACAACATCCTCACTCCCGGGGGAATGACGGATGGGTGAAACAACAGCATATGTGAAGAATGGAAGGAAGATATTTATCACAATTAAGATCAATTCTTCATTTTCAAAATCAACTTTTTCAATTTGTATGCTTTGAATATTATCATGAAAGCTCATTTGTGTATTTTTAAAAACCTTGGGAGGGAGGGATGGGATAATTTTGTAAATAAATACGTCTCCCCCCAGACTAAAATCTTCCTCAGGATCGAGATCAAAGTGAAACGATTCATATTCGGGAGGAGAGGAAAAAGCAAGAGAAGTGGTACTGCCACGACTCGTCTCCTCCGAATCAAAGGAAAAAACTTCATAGACTGGGATAGAAAGATCGGGATGAGAAGTGGGATTGCCACTTAATGCTTCGATCTTAGCAATGAGAAGATATACTTTCACCAGTTTTTCACGAAGAGCTTCATCTTGGATTTCATTGTCGTCATCTTCATCATTCTCCTCTTTTAAGCTGACGAGCTCAGAAGGTAGGTCGTTGACATAATCGATGTCTTCAAAAGAATCTTCAGAATCAGAAGCGGAGAGCATCTCATCATCATTCTTCCCAAAGCAAATATCATCAAACGGCTTATCTATCTCAGTCGATATAGGATCATCTGGAGATTCCTTGATCTCGTCATTCTTTTCTTCAAAAGGTTCATCCTCATCACTTTCATTGTCGTAGGAATATGTACAGTTATTAGTGAAAGGAAGACCTGGTCCTAGCTGATGATTGTGAGTGATATAATTAAGGACCTCGGTTTGTTTGTCTTCTACAGACACTTTCTCGGAGTAATGATCACTCATCATAATGGATTACTAAGGATGAAACACCTGAAATTCTTAAGGAGTTCATAACTAGAATAGAAAACCTAATAAATCACAAGGTTAAGATAATAAGGTGTGACAATGGAACTGAGTTTAAGAATCATACAATGAATCAGTTTTGTGTGGGTAAGGGTATTGTAAGACAGTACAGTGTTGCTAGAACTCCTCAACAAAATGGTGTAGCTGAGAGGAGAAATAGGAAATTGATTGAGGCTGCTAGGACTATGTTGTCAGATTCAAAATTACCTATACCTTTTTGGGCTGAAGCAGTGAACACTGCCTGCTTTGTGCAAAATAGGAGTAAGGTTGTTAAGCCTCATAATAAGACCCCTTATGAACTATTTCATGGTAAAAAGCCAATGATAGCATTCTTTAGACCATTTGGGTGTCCTATTACCATCTTAAATACCAAAGACCAATTAGGCAAGTTTGATGAAAAGGCTGATGAAGGTTACTTTGTTGGATACTCAGTAAATAGTAAAGCATATAGGGTATACAATAAAAGAACTAGATTTGTGGAAGAAAACCTGCATATTCAGTTTGATGAGAATAAAATCAATAGTGCAGGAAGTGGACCAGAATGGTTATTTGATATTGATATGCTAACCAAAACCATGAATTATGAGCCAGTGTTTGCAGGATTGGATACTAACTCTCTTGCAGGTAATCAATCAAATGACTCTGCTGCTAAGGAAGCTGATTCTCAAAAGGAGTTTGTGTTGATTGAAAAATTGAGGCTTGGACCAAATATTTCTCCTACACAGGAGGAAAGGAGTTCACAAGATGATGTTGTCCAAGATTCTCCAAAAGGAAGTGAGGAAGAAGTTATTAACATTCCTGATATTGCAAAAGTGGTTACTGAAGAACCAAAAGTTGATGAAGTTGTGGAAAAGTCTAAGGAAACAAACTCTAGCAGCAGCCTTCATGACTCTGCTGCTCATAAACACTCTGCTGCTGGACCTAGCAACACTACTGCTACACACAAGTTTCCAACTTCTGATTCACAGGGTATATCTCTTGCTGATTCAACATACCCTGATGATTCCACTACACCTGGTTTGACAGAAATCTATGCTGATACTGATGATGAGGCTCTTGATCCTAACATCTTTGGAGCTGAAGCAGATGTTACTAATTTGGAATCTAGTATTCCAGTTAGTCCAACCAAAACTACAAGAGTTCACAAAGTTCACCCCAAAGAAAACATTTTGGGTGATCCATCATCAACTGTGCAAACTAGGAGGATGACTAAAGAGCAAAAAGATATCTTACACAAAGCTTTCTTTGTAAGATCTCTTCATCAAAGAAACAGTCATAAAGATCTGCAAAACTGTCTATTTGCTTGTTTCCTATCACAAGTTGAACCCAAAAATGCCTATAAAGCATTACAAGATTCAAGCTGGGTAGAAGCCATGCAAGAAGAGCTTCTTCAATTCAGATTACAAGAAGTTTGGACCTTGGTGGATTTGCCTAATGGAAAAAGGGCAATTGGTACTAAATGGGTTTTTAGGTGTAAAAGAGATGAAAGAGGAATTGTGATCAGAAACAAAGCAAGGTTGGTTGCTCAAGGATACACACAACAAGAAGGTATTGATTATGATGAAGTGTATGCACCAGTGGCAAGAATTGAGGCCATAAGATTGTTTTTGGCTTATGCTTCATACAAAGATTTTGTTGTATATCAAATGGATGTTAAAAGTGCTTTTCTGTATGGGGAAATCAAGGAAGAAGTTTATGTGACACAACCACCTGGTTTTGAAGATCCAGATTTTCCTGACAAAGTTTACAAGGTTGAGAAAGCACTATATGGATTGCATCAAGCTCCCAGAGCATGGTATGAAAAGTTATCAACTTATTTGCTGGATTGTGGATATGAAAAGGGTAAAATTGATAAAACCTTATTCATCAAGAAGAACAAAGGTGATATTTTGCTGGTTCAAGTATATGTAGATGATATCATTTTTGGTTCTACAAGCAAAGCTATGTGTGAGGAGTTTGAGAAGATCATGAAGAATAAATTTTCTATGAGTTCCATGGGTGAACTTACATTTTTCTTGGGCTTGCAAGTGAAACAACTGCATGATGGTATATTCATCAGCCAAGATAAGTATGTGGCTGACATTTTAAAGAAGTTTGGATTTGAAGATGCCAAGCCTGCAAAGACAACTCATGAGAAAGATAAGCCATTGATGAATGATGAGTATGGCAAAGAGGTGGATGTTCACTTGTACAGGTCAATGATTGGTTCATTGATGTACCTTACAGCTTCAAGACCAGATATTATGTTTGCTGTATGTGCTTGTGCAAGATATCAAGTCAATCCCAAAGAATCACATCTTAATGCTGTGAAGAGAATCTTTAGATACTTAAGGTATCAACCCAAATTGGGGCTTTGGTATCCTAAGGATTCACCATTTCATTTGGAAGCATACTCAGACAGTGATTATGCTGGGGCTAGCTTGGATAGGAAATCCACAACAGGAGGTTGTCAATTTCTGGGAAGCAGATTGGTGTCATGGCAATGTAAGAAACAAACTGTGGTGGCAAATTCTTCAACAGAAGCAGAGTATGTAGCTGCTTCAAGTTGCTGTGGTCAAGTACTTTGGATGCAAAACCAATTGCTGGACTATGGGTACAATTTTATGAACACCAAAATTTTCATTGACAATAACAGTACATTGTGCATCATCAAAAATACTGTTTTTCATTCTAAAACAAAACATATTGAGATAAGACATCATTTTATCAGAGATTGCTATGAAAAGAAACTAATTCAAGTTGTTAAAATTCATACTGATCTAAATGTTGCTGATCTACTTACCAAACACTTTGATGTGGGTAGATTTCAGTTTTTAGTTGCAAGTATTGGTATGAGAAATCTTTGAAAAACTTATCTCATTGTGTTTTTGTAAAGTATTGTAAAAGTATTTTGCACTGTTATTGGTCTAACAAGTTTGTTTCTACTGCTGATTACACTCTGCTGCTAATACTCTACTCTACTGCTAGAGTATGACTTAGCAGTATAGTGCTCTGTTTGTATTTGTGTTTTGGACTAATCTTTTGCAGGGAAAGTTTAAGTGTTAATGATGTTCTTTTGAGCTAATGGACATTCAAAGATTGCACTGAAGTTAAAGAAGAACAGTGATAATTCATTAATTATTCAAAGGATGATCATTACAAGCAAAAGAAGATTACAAAAAGCTTTCAAAACACAAAAGGAAACATTCACATAACCCTAAACACCTATCACATGGGACGTTTCCCTTTGGCCTTGGAGTCTCTTTTCTCCTGTTCTTGGGCAACATTGGCAAGAGCATCTCTCAAGGATTGGGAATCTGGCATGGTTCTGTTTCTTCCCATGGACTGAGTTGCCATATCCCACACTCTTGGACAAACCAAGCCTATCACAACTCCATGTGATTCAGATGGTCCCTCTGCTTGTGAAGATTGAGTGTGAGAAGGAGGAACTGATGCTGATGGTTGTGGAGGAGGAGGAACTGGTGCTTCTGCTTGGGTCTTTGGAGGAGGAACTGGTGCCTCTGGTTGTGAAGGTTCTGCTTGCAAAAACTCCAAATGCTTTCTCAAGGCTTTCACCAAAGCCTTTGGGATTTCTTGAGCCAATGAGGAGGTCATGTGTGGTCCTTGTGGTGGATGAGTTGGTTGTGGTGCTTGTGGTGGATGTGATGGATTTGGTGACTGGTAATCTCTATGAAAAGGAAGGTATTTTGCATTGATGTCATGCTTGAACTTCCGGGCTTGTTCCTTAGTTCTTCTACCACATTTGGGTGGTCGATATGGTGGAAGATATGGTGCAAAGGGTGGATTATTTGACTCTGAGTCTGAAGAATCTGAGGAGATGTTGATTCTTTCTCTATTGTCAGACATTGTGCTTGTTTTGGAAAAGATTGGAGATATTGATTAAGT
The DNA here is from genome assembly GCA_014162995.1 of Artemisia annua. Taxonomy (NCBI): domain Eukaryota; kingdom Viridiplantae; phylum Streptophyta; class Magnoliopsida; order Asterales; family Asteraceae; genus Artemisia; species Artemisia annua. The sequence continues at coordinate 30,204 of LBNU01009708.1, forward strand.
TTTGTGGTGTTTTTGGAAGTGATTAGGGTTTGCTTGGAATATCAATTGGATTTGATCCCCTTTTATTGAGGATCAATTAGGAGTTATGGTAATTAATGAGGAGTTGGTGATTGGTATTCAATTTTTGGTAACTGCCTCTTATTGAAGAGATTTGGTTCGATTCTTGACTTTTTGTCCAAGAAAAGTCAAACTACTGCTTGGGTTCATAAGCAGTAGTCAACTCTGCTGCTAGTTATATGACTCTGCTGCTGGGTGTCTGCTGCTACAATTTAAAGTTGAAGGACGGTTATGTAACTTCCACTAAGCAGTTTATAACCTAATTGAATCACTTTTTCTCTACACAATAACCACGAATTGCAGTTTAGAAACCAACCCACTCTCCATTATCATCCAAATTCAAAATCCCCAAATCTTAAGAACCCTAAATCATGGATATCGATCGAACATGGGCAAAAAGTCATAACATTGTGGCAGAACTTGACACAGATGTTATACCTTCTGAATTCACAGAAATGGCAAACTTTCTTAATGCTACATCTCTTAAGTATGCATTAACTGTGAATCCTACCATCTATGCTGCTCACATCAAACAATTTTGGCATACTGCCAAAGTCAAAACTTTGAAGGGGGAACTATGTGTGAGGGCATATGTTGATGATCAAAAAGTAATCATTTCTGAAGCCTCTATTAGAACAACCTTGCTCTTTGATGATGAAGAAGGAACAAAGTGTCTTGCAAGGAATGAGCTTTTTGATGGTTTGGCAGAACTGGGTTATCAGAAGAAAGACAATAGTTTAAAATTTCAAAAAGGTCTTTTTTCTACTCCATGGAAATTTTTAGCCCATACTTTATTACATTGTTTGAGTCCTAAAACAACTGGGTGGAATGAGATTAATGCAACCATAGCATCTGCTATGATTTGTTTAAGCACAGGAGACCCATTTAATTTTTCAAACATGATTTTTGAGGGCATTGTTTTGAGTGTTAAAGAAAAAGGAAAATCTTTGCTTTATCCAAGGTTTATCCAACTGTTTGTCAATGATCAAATTGAAACAACAAGATCCCATAGAGCTATTTATAAATCACCAATAATGGGATCTGTGTCTTTTAGTTTTTTGGTCAAGGTTAACAAAGAATTTTCTGGTGAAGTTACACCACTTACTCCTTATATGGTGGAACTTATTGAAAATGCTCAGGGTGAAGGATCAGGAACTCCCACTGATTCCCAACACACACCCACTTTTGAATCACCATCTCCACAACCATTAAAGACCTATAAACGTAGGAAAGCCTCAAAGAACACTGAGTTACCCCAGACCAGTGTTAGGATGGATAATGTACCAGATGGGGCTGTCACAGGTGATGGAGGTGACATGTTGGTGAGGGCTAACACTACTGCTACTAGCTTAGCAGCAGAGCAGGATAGTGTTAACATAACTAAGACCCAATCCAAGGCAACATCTAATGTGAATGATTCTCATGAGTCAAACACAGGTGATGGATTCCCTAGCCACATGGAAAACATAGGGGGCTCAGGTGATCAAACTGGGTTTGATACTGAGTTTGTGTCCCAAGACTCACCTCTCAGGGAAGGTCACACATCCCGAAGTGAGGAGGACAGAATTGAACAAATTGAATTGATGGCACCACCCCTTGTACAAAATGTCAATGTCAATGATTCACCTCTCGGACCAGGTAACACAGGTCGAAGTGATGAGGCTAGTCTGGAACAAATCAAAGTATTGATGGATAAATGTACCACTTTGGAAACCAAGTGTCAAACCTTGGAATTCAAAGTTACTGCTCTTGAAAGTCTAACAGTTGCTCAGGGAACCATGATCACTACATTGAAGCAACAAATGGAGTCATTACAACAACAAGTTTCTTCTGCTAACACTGCTGCTGGTTTGGGAGAGGATGCTTCCAAACAGGGTAGGAATAGCACAGGTTCAGGGGAGGAAATTGGGGGTACTAAAAATGTTGCTGATGTTGTAATTATGAGTAAGGATGATTTGGTTGCTGGGGTTGAAGTTCAAACTATGATTAATGTTGACTCTGCTGCTTTGAACTCTGCTGCTGATATTCAAATTGTTGTTGAGACTACTGCTAGTGATGACTATGCTGCTGTTGGTTTGAAAGAAAGTGTTGATAAGAATGCTGCTGATGATACTGGTTTAGCTTCAGGGGAGGCTAAAGGTGATGATCAATTGGATATTGATAGTGGTGACAATGAAGATACTACTGCTGTTCTAGACTCTGCTGATAAAGAGACTACTGCTGGTGAACCCTTTAGTGATTCTACTGCTCAGCAATACTCTGCTGCTGGATCAGGTGAGAACTCTGTTGCAAATGCTTTGTTAATGCTTCAAGAGAAATCTCCAACTAAACATACATCACAACCACCTCAACCAGAACCAATCAAACCTGCACCATCTCAACCAACATCACTTTCACAACCAATCCATGTGTCACAATTACCCACAAAAGGAGTATTGATTAAAGAACCTTCACAAACAATTCCAAAGGCAAAACCTGTTGCTTCAAGCACTGATAAAGGAAAAGGAAAGATAGTTGAAGAAGCTGTTCCTGATTCTAGTGATGAAGAAGAAGAGTATAAGAAATTGCCTAAGGAATATTGGCCTAGGGAGAAGCTTGTGGAGGCTGATAGAGTTTTGGCTAGACAGGTTGCTATGGATGACATAGAAATAGAAGGTGAAGATGTTAATGCTGAACAAGCTAGGCTGCTAGCAGAACATGAAGTTCTTGAAGCTTTGAAATCCAGAAGAAGTATGACTTACTTGACAGAATAGTGCAGCAGAATTCTAGAGAAAGTGAGAAGCTGAGAAAAAGATAGAAGTGTTTGGAAGAATCCTCCTGGTGTTTGTTTGAGATTGTAAGAAACTTGCATATTTTCAGGGAAAATATCAAGTTTAGGGGAGGATTGTTGGGTTTTGAAGTAACTCTACTTCTGGGTGCTACACTACTGCTAGTTAGTCAAGTCTGCTGCTAGTGTAAAATCGCTAATGCCAGTCAAGACTACTGCTGAGACTCTACTGCTGGAAGAATACTGCTAAGACTCTGCTGCTTATGTGATAAGTTTATGTACGAATGTTTGTATTTATAGTATAGATATTATGTAATATTCTATAATGTTAGAATATCTTAGTCTTGGGTAGGAAGTCGATGTAAACCTGTATGGTTCCTTGGTGTATAAAAGGAGATCCTAGGGTTAGACTAGAGTACGTATTATTCTAGCATCGTATTCACTTCAAGGTTGCAAAACCCTAGCACTATTCAGGGTGCTCGTATTCAATATATTGAAGTGTTTAAGTGGTGGTATAATAGTGTTTGTGTTCCTCTTAAGTTAATCAGTAAATTCCGCGTATTGATTAAGTTTGTTACAAGTCAGCTTCTATACATTATTGTCTTGGTTTATCTAAGATAGTAATTCTAGATCAATTGCTCAACTGGGATCAACAAGTGGTATCAGAGCAAGGTTGCTCGTGATATCTAGGGATCTACAAGGTTTTTATTGTCAAGAGATTGCGGTCTCCCTATACGTGAAGTATACGTTCGAAGTCATATTTAGTACAAGGCATAGGATACAAGGTTGGTTTCTTCTACTTCAGCATCAAATTGGTAAGGATTAGTTTTCTTCAACAATATATAAAGCCTACAGATTTGAAGAATCATTTTATGTACATGCATCACTCGAGGGGAAGTTTTTACGGTTTATTCATTCTCTATTTGTTGATAACAAAAAGGGGAAGAAATATTGTGGTGGCATGGCATGACTTAAGGGGAAGACAAAGATTGTTTCATTCAGGGAGATGCTTACATCTCAACTTCTCTACTTCGTCTAGGGAAGTTCGTACACGACTTTGTTTATTTTGTCATCATCAAATAGGGGAAGATTGTTGGGATTCTAGATTTGATGTAACAAAATGGATATAAGAATGAAACAAAGGGACTAATATTGACAAAGAGAGAAAGCTGCAAAAGAATAAAGATACAGGAAATATTATTATTATGTTACTACGATTGTCTAAATATTCTGTACTCTTTGATGAGAATAGATTTTCATCAGTCCCTAGAACAAGTCAAAGGATTCCAGATGGAACCAATGATACTGGTGTTTCAGAGATCCCTAATGAGGTTTCTGATGAGGTTGTAGAACAACAAACTGAACCTGAGCTCAAAAAAAGCAAAAGGGTTAGGACTCCAAAGTCATTTGGACCTGAATTTCAATTATACTTAATTGAAGGTACAAGGATTGAGGTCTCTGACCAATACTTCTATTGCTTCATTGTTGAGGATGATCCCAAAACATTTGAAGAAGCAATGAAGTCCCAGGATGTTGCTTTCTGGAAAGAAGCAGTTAATGATGAGATGGATTCCATCATGGGCAATAACACTTATGTGTTGACTGATCTACCACCTGGTTGCACTCGTCTAGGTTGCAAATGGATTTTTAAAAAGAAAATGAAGGTAGATGGAACTGTTGAAAAGTTCAAGGCAAGACTAGTTATTCAGGGCTTTAAACAAAAGTCAGGAATAGACTATTTTGATACTTATGCCCCTGTGGCTCGTATCAGTACCATAAGATTGCTAATTGCTTTGGCATCAATTCACAATCTGATTATTCATCAGATGGATGTGAAGACAGCTTTCTTGAATGGTGATTTAGATGAGGAAGTGTACATGAAACAACCTCAGGGCTTCATCATACCTGGCAATGAAAACAAGGTGTGTAAACTGATTAAGTCTCTTTATGGACTAAAACAGGCACCTAAGCAATGGCATCAAAAATTTGATGAAGTGGTTTTGTCTAGTGGTTATTCACTTAATCAGGCTGACAAATGTGTATATAGCAAATTTGATGAATCTGGTAAAGGAGTCATCATTTTTCTATATGTTGATGACATGTTGATCTTTGGCACTGACCAAAATCAAGTTGATCTTACAAAAGAATTTTTGTCATCAAAGTTCTCCATGAAGGATATGGGGGAGGCAGGTGTTGATTTCAGAAGATGGCAAAAGAAGATGCAATTCTTGTTGACAAGCATGAATGTGGTGTCTGTTCTCACATCTACTATTCCTGAAGATTATGGGGATGATGCTACCATGGAACAGATGAGAGCAAGAAGCAAGTGGGAGAATGATGACTATGTTTGCAGAGGTTTAATCCTCAATGGTATGTCTGATTCACTCTTTGATATTTATCAGAATGTTGAGTCTTCTAAAGAACTATAGGATTCCTTGGAAGCCAAGTATATGGCTGAGGATGCATCAAGTAAGAAGTTCCTTGTAAGTAATTTTAACAATTACAAAATGGCTGATTCTAGACCTGTCATGGAACAATACAATGAACTTCTTAGCATACTTGGTCGATTCACACAACACAAGATGAACATGGATGAGGCTATTTCAGTCTCTTGTATCATTGATAAATTACCTCCTTCTTGGAAAGATTTTAAACATATGCTTAAGCATAATAAGGAGGAGTTAACTCTTGTTGAGTTGGGCAGTCACTTGCGCATTGAGGAATCACTCAAGGCACAAGACATTGACAAGCCAAAAAGTAGCAATGCTACTGGTCCATCAGTTGTCAATGTGGTGGAGTATAACAACTCCTCCAGGAACAATGACAACAAGGGCAAGCGTAAGCATCATGATAACACCAAAGATGATCATAAAAAGAAACCTAAGGTGACTTGTTGGAAGTGTGGGAAACCTGGACATTTCAGGAAAGATTGCAAGGGTGGTAAAGTTGGAAACAAATCCAATGGATCAGGCACAAGTGGATCTGAGAATGGTAAAACCAATTCTCTGAAAAGTCAGAATATATTTAATAAGTCTTTTGAGATTTATTATGTTACATATATATCTGAAATTTACTTTGTGCAGGATGATGATGTTGCTTGGTGGGTTGACTCTGGAGCTACAATTCATGTGTGTAAAGATAGAAGCTGGTTCAAGACTTATGAGTCAATGAATGATGGTTCTATTCTTCATATGGGAAACGAGTCAACTGCCCTGGTGCATGGAAAAGGATGTGTGGATTTGAAGTTTAGTTCTGGAAAGATTGTTTCTTTGTTTAATGTTTTACATGTTCCTGATATTAGAAAGAATTTGGTTTCTAGTAGTGTTTTGAATAATTGTGGTTATAAACAAGTAATTGAATCTGATAAGTATGTTTTGTCTAAACATGGTGTGTTTATTGGTTTTGGCTATTTGTGTAATCAAATGTTCAGGCTTAATATTGTTCATGATAATGTTAATTCTGCTTTTATGTCAACCACTAAATTGAATGATTCAAATTTATGGCATGCTAGACTTGGCCATGTACACTTTAAAAGAATGCAAGATATGTCTAAAGATGGGTTAATTCCAGCCTTTGATATGGACACTGAAAAGTGTAAAACTTGTATGATGAACAAAATAACTAAGAAACCTTTTCAAAGTAAACATGAAACTAAAGTGTTGGAACTGATTCATAGTGATCTATGTGATTTGCATGCTACTCCCTCTTTGGGGAATAAGAAATACTTTGTAACTTTTATTGATGATGCTTCTAGGTTTTGTTATGTTTATTTGTTACATACTAAGGATGAAGCCTTAGATAAATTTAAAGTATTTAAAACTGAAGTTGAATTGCAACAAGGGTCTCTAATCAAGAGATTTAGGACTGATAGGGGAGGTGAGTACATGGATACTCTGTATTTTCAATCTGTTGGTATAATCCATGAAACGACTGCTCCCTATACACCTCAGCAAAATGGTATTTCTGAAAGGAAAAACAGGGTGCTGAAGGAGATGGTTAATTCCATGTTGTCCTTTTCAGGGCTGAGTCAAGGGTTCTGGGGTGAAGCTATGTTGACAGCTTGCTATTTATTAAATAGGGTTCCCAACAAAAGGAACAAGGTTACCCCTTATGAACTCTGGACTAAAAGAAAACCTAACCTGAACTTTCTCAGGATTTGGGGTTGTAGGGCTGTTGTAAGACTCCCTGATCCAAAGCATAAAACTTTGGGTGAAAGAGGCATTGAATGCATCTTTGTTGGATATGCTGAGCATTCCAAGGCATATAGGTTCTATGTCATTGAACCTAATGAATCTGTTTCAATTAACTCTATAATTGAATCAAGGGATGCACTCTTTGATGAGAATAGATTTTCATCAGTCCCTAGACCAAGTCAAAGGATTCCAGATGGAACCAATGATACTGGTGTTTCAGAGATCCCTAATGAGGTTTCTGATGAGGTTGTAGAACAACAACCTGAACCTGAGCTCAAAAGAAGCAAAAGGGTTAGGACTCCAAAGTCATTTGGACCTGAATTTCAATTATACTTAATTGAAGGTACAAGGAGTGAGGTCTCTGACCAATACTTCTATTGCTTCATTGTTGAGGATGATCCCAAAACATTTGAAGAAGCAATGAAGTCCCAGGATGTTGCTTTCTGGAAAGAAGCAGTTAATGATGAGATGGATTCCATCATGGGCAATAACACTTATGTGTTGACTGATCTACCACCTGGTTGCACACCTCTAGGTTGCAAATGGATTTTTAAAAAGAAAATGGAGGTAGATGGAACTGTTGAAAAGTTCAAGGCAAGACTAGT
>LBNU01009708.1:52981-75609 GCA_014162995.1 Artemisia annua
GGTATCATTGCCTTAATAAACAAAGGTATTGAGGAAATGGAAGCAGAATTGGATCGTCTTGGGAGACCAATTGCAATTGATGAAGGGGTGAGAAGCTTCTGTCTTTATATGTTATTTATTGCAGTTTTGACCCACTTTACATTTGTGAATGGGTCAATTTGGGTTTTGTTTTGTCATCTCTTTCGGGTTAGGTTAATAAGTTTAGCTCAAATGGGAACAGGTTGATGAGTCAAACGGGTTGATAATTTCCTAATGTTGATTTTTAATGCACATAAGTCACTTAACTGTTTTTGTTAAAAAAATTCAGATAAAATTCAGATTATGAATTTATGATTGTTGTAATATTGTGTGTGTGTGTGTGTGTGTGTGTGTGTGTTATTATTATTATTATTATTAATATTATTATTATTTTTTTATTTTTTTTTTAAATCATAGTTAACGCATTAGTCATTTATTAGTAAATTAGATAGAAGTGTTTGCTGGTCAGACCAAACTGGCTTGTTCTATCTGTACTAAATATGACTCATTTCAACCCTGACCTGTTTTGACCCGTTAACTGACCCGCTCATCTTGACAGTTGACACCTCTAGATACTTCACCTTGCACCCTTACTGCCTTCATTTAACCAAAATGCTGAATTTCAGGCTAAATTGTACACCATTTTGGAACTCTGTCGTGCTTTTGACAAGATATTCAAAGAGCATCTAGATGGAGGGTAAGCAAATCTGTTTCCAGATGGGATGTTTATCACTTTTGTTGTGATAGTATACTGACAAAAGATGTTTGTGGTGTCAGGCGGGCTGGAGGTGACCGAATTTATGGAGTCTTTGACAACCAGCTTCCTGCTGCTTTGAGAAAACTTCCATTTGATAGGCATCTTTCCCTGCCAAATGTGAAGAAAATTGTTTCAGAGTCAGATGGATATCAACCTCATTTGATTGCTCCAGAACAAGGTTATCGACGCCTTATCGAGGGGTCATTGAGTTATTTTAGGGGACCAGCTGAAGCTTCCGTAGACGCTGTAAGTAACTTCCACTTCTAATCAGTTAGGGGATATGAATAATTCCGTGTGCGTAATGTAAATCAATCTTAAGTGTTTGGATAAACAGATTCTGCTTCTGATTATTTAGGGGTAAAATAACCACTCATACTATTTACAACAAAACTGATTATCTAAGGGTAAATTAAATTTACATATTCATACCTTAGTTTCAACCTAATTTGCTGAACTTCTATTTCCATTTCACTGGAGGCATCCATTTTTTTTTTCACAAGAATGTCATTATTGGTCAGTTTATATGTTGATTTTCAAAATAAGCTGATTCTGCTAAACCCTCGTAACAATTTAGTAAATATTTATTACAGCTTCAAACGCTAAAAGTGCATCCAAACACCATTTTCTACAACCTGTTTCATGACAACTCATTGTCTAATTCTGCTGGTTTAAAAATCACATAATCACTTTGTAAACACATGTCCAAACATCCCGTAGTTCCATGTAGATCCGACCTTCAAAGTTAGTAAAGTGTTCATATATTGTCTGCAACTTACTCATAAATCATTCTTCAGGTGCATTTTGTTCTTAAAGAACTTGTCAGGAAGTCAATTGGAGAAACTAAGGTCAGGCTCGAGAAGCACACATGTTCATGATATAATACAACACTTGTTTTTATTTTAACATGTGAAGTGATTGAAGCAGGAGTTGAGGCGGTTTCCATCACTTCAAGCTACTCTTGCTGCTGCTGCTACTGAAGCATTGGAAAAATTCCGTGCGGAAAGTAAGAAAACCGTTATCAGATTGGTGGACATGGAGTCATCTTACCTGACAGTTGATTTCTTTAGAAAACTTCCTCTGGAATTTGAGAACGGGCCCGCTCCTTCACCTGCTACAGACCGCAGAGCTGTATCTGCTGATCGCAGAAATCCACCTTCAGATCGTGGTATCCCATCTGCAGAACGTGGAAACCCTACTGACCCGTTAGGAGATCGTTATGGAGATGCACATTTTAGGAGAATTGGCTCAAATGTATCGTCTTATATAGGTATGGTGTCTGACACACTTAAGGTCACAATCCCGAAGGCAGTTGTTTATTGTCAAGTCAAAGAGGCCAGGAATAATCTACTCCATTACTTCTACACGCAAATAGGAAGGAAAGAGGTAAATCTTGTGAAAACTTGCTCATCGCTTTTTTTTTCCTAGAGGTGATAAAATGGATGGGCCGGGTGGGTTATGCAACGGAGAAATTGGTTGGATCGTCTCGAGTCTTGACCAGGAACACTTTGTCCAAACTTTAATATATTATTCTTCTTTCGAAAAAATATTGTTTTACACTTTTGGCGATTTTTGACTCATTTTTTAGCTATTGATTAAAAACTATTTTGTGTTGATGATAAATATTATCTAAAGCAATCCATTCATACATAAACGGTTCAAAATTGTCACTTGTATTTCTCTAACATGTCTAGTTGTTCGTTTTACAACTCGTTGCCATTTGAGCCCTAAATTAGTGGTAGATCCTTGATTGTTTGCAGTGTAGCTTACTAAACTGCGAAACAGTCATCACTAACACTGTTAGTTTATGTGATCTAACTAGTAAACTGCAAATTTTTTCAGGGTAAACAGCTGGGGGACTTGCTAGATGAAGATCCATCTTTGATGTCACAGAGACAAGAACTTGCAAAAAGACTCGAGTTATACAAGAAAGCAAAAGATGAAATCGAATCTGCAGTGTTGGTGCGTTGATATCTTTATTTTGTAAGTTGTATTGTCATCATCTTTGCACTTCAAGCTGGTTTTAATTTGGCTTTTAAAATGCTCTGCACATACGGTGTGATTATTATCGAGAATAGAAGAATAATGTATATCTGTCAAAACTAACGCTCTCTCGATATGTACAAATGCGTGTATCTTATTTTATCATTTGTTGCCTCTGCCCTGAAATTGGCATCTTTCTTTGAACTTAATTTGCTGCACAATATACTGGTAATCAATTTCTGCTCAGAAGTTCACAGCAAGAGTTGCCTCCTAATGAAAAAGTGTACTATCTAGTGTTTTTATTTCAATGCAAGTGTGCTAACAATTGTGAACCTTCAAGATTGCTTCATTAAAGTCGTAATTTCCGACAGACACTTCCCACCCGGTGAACAACCAATACTCAAATGACTTTGTCTTTTTCTTTTCTTCACCGCTTACCCACACCAAAGCTGAAGACGTTTATCGAAACCTCCATGTTTTCCGTCGAGCCATCAATTTTATTTTTCGAAGAGATACCGTCGAGCCATCAATTTTATTTTTCGAAGAGATGATTGAATTGTATGTGAAAGTGTATATAAATTATGATTTGGTTTGAATGTTAAAAAATATATGTTAAAAGTGGGTATTTGTAGGTGAAAAGGGGGGTTTTTTGTGGCCATTGCATTATTTCCGTTCCCCAACGTTTAGATTTAAAAAAATAATAAAAAATATAAACAACGGCCGCTAATCAACTCATGAAAGGAAAAAACGGCGTGCAGGGGTGGACTGACCGGAAACCTCATGATTTTATCTTGCGCAGTGTAAAAATTTGTTAATAACAATAATGTTTTGAAAATGAATCTGGTCTCAAAACTTGTGTTATAAATTTTGTTTATTCTTAGGATTTGAACCTGATGACCTATAATCTTGGGTCTGCCACTGTCGGCGTGGCTACAGCGCCGTTGCCGGTGCACTACCACAGCGCTATTGGTCAAAAAAATTTCCATGTATTGTTTGTTCCCCCACCATGCAATCTAAGGGCTTGTTTGTTTAGTTTTTTAATTAAGTCATGTTTAATTAAAATATGACTTAATGCAAACAACCTCAGTTTTATTACTTAATATTTTCAGTCATCTTTTTCTATTAAGGTGTTGTTTGTTTTTTCAAAGCTTTTACCTCTTCATCTGCAAACCATGTTTGCAGAAGAAAAGGTGCACATAAGCTCTTCATCTACAAGAAGAAGACCGTTTCTTTTTGTGCTATTGAAGTACTTCTTTATTTCTTTATTCTTTTCACTAGTATTTTTTGTGCTATTCAAGTATTTTTTTTTCCCTTTCATTTTTCTTTTTCCCTAGTTTTTTTTACGTTTTTCGTATGTTTTTTACGTTTTCGACCGTTATTTTATGTTTTGTCTGTTTTTTTACGACTTCGTCTGTTTTTTTTACGTTTTCGTCTTTTTTTAAATTTTTCATCCGTTTTTTTTCGTTTTCGTATGTTTTTTTACGTTTTCGTCTATTTTTTACGTTTTGGTACATTTTTTTTTACGTTTTCAACTTTTTTTTTTATGTTTGTCTATTTTTAAGATTTCGCATATTTTTTTTACATTTTCGTCTGTTTTTTACGTTTTCGACCGCTTTTTTTACGTTTTCGTCTGTTTTTATATGTCTTCGTCTGTTTTTTTACGTATTCATCCGATTTTGTTTTATGTTTTTTTACGTTTTCGACCTTTTTTACGTTTATGTTAGATTTTTTAGGTTTTCATCCCTTTTTTTTACATTTTCATCTGTTCTTTACGTTTTGACCTTTTTTACATTTTCATCCTTTTTTTACGTTTTCGTCTGTGTTTTACGTTTTTGTCTGTTTTTTACGTTTTCGTCCGTTTTCATATGATTTTGTAAGTTTTGTACTCTTTTTACAAAAACGTAAGAAAAAGTAAAAAAAACGTAAAAAAAAAGACGAAAACGTAAAAAAAAAAGATGAGAACGTAAAAAAAAGGACCAAAACGTACAAGAAGGGATAAAACGTAAAAAAAAGGGCGAAAACCTAAAATAAGGGCGAAAACGTAAAAAAAAAAGACAAAAACGTAAAAAGAATGGGCGAAAACGTAAAAAAAGGGGCGAAAACGTAAAAAACCGACGAAAACGGGCAAAAACGTAAAAAGACGGGCGAAAACGTAAAAAACGGACAAAAACGTAAAAAAAAGTTGCGAAAATGTAAAATACTGGCAAAAACGTAAAAAAAAAAAAGGGCGAAAACGTAAAAAAACAGACGAAAACGTAAAAAAACGGACGAAAACGTAAAAAAATGGGAGAAAACGTAAAATAACAGACGAAAACGTAAAAAAACGGGCGAAAACGTAAAAAACCGGATGAAAACGTAAAAATACGGTCGAAAACGTAAAAAACGGTCAAAAACGTAAAAAGGACAGACGAAAACGGATAAAACGAATATTGAGAAAGAGATGTAAGGTTTGTGAAAGAAGAGTCAAGAAGTGAAAGAAGAGGTAAGAAGTGAAAGATAATGTCTGAAATTTAGAAGAGGAAATAAGTGAAAAGAAGCAGTTATGTCTGCAAAAAAATAAACAAAAACCTCTTCCCTCCTGCAGACAAAAGAAGAGAAAAGAGGGAAAAAGTGCTTATTGTAAAAAAACAAACGACACCAGTCACAAACAAACAGTTTTTATATAACTTAATTAATTTAGTTTTTTTTCATATTAAGTCAATTAAGTTGAAATCAAACACCCCGTAATTAGTACTGTATATAGCAAATCAAATAATTTCAAAGTTTCAATAGACTAACTTGCAACTAGAAAAAAATATCTTTGCGTTTGCCTTCTCTACAAACCCGCGAAAAGGCAAAATTTGAGTTGTAACCCAAAAAAGAAAATTTCAAATACCAAGAGAATTCAATCTTGACCGTCAAAAAAGAACCCTTTAATCCAACGGCCAATACTCCCAATCCGCGTGAAACACAACCAACCAATCACAAGCCACCTCCACCACCTATATAATAACTCAATCTCATCATCTCATCACACACAGACACACAGTAAACACACCTTCAAAAACACACACACATCTTTTTAATTTTTAGCAATGGCACCAAAGGCAGCAGAGAAGAAACCCGCAGCGGAGAAGAAGCCAGCAGCAGAGAAGGCCCCAAAGCCCAAAGCCGAAAAGAAGCTCCCATCAAAGGACACGTCAGGAGACAAGAAGAAAAAGAGACACAAGAAGTCAGTAGAAACCTACAAGATCTACATCTTCAAGGTTTTGAAACAAGTGCACCCTGATATTGGGATTTCAAGCAAAGCAATGGGGATAATGAATTCCTACATTAATGATATCTTTGAGAAACTGGCTGCTGAGAGTTCTAAGCTTGTTAGGTATAATAAGAAGAATACTCTTTCGAGTAGGGAGATTCAGACTGCTGTCAGATTGGTCTTGCCTGGTGAGCTGGCTAAGCATGCTGTGAGTGAGGGGACTAAGGCTGTTACCAAGTTTACTAGTGGTTAAGGTTTAATTGTTTAGTGTTCGGTTTGATGTAAATCGTTAACTGATGGCTGTTTTAATGAGTGAAAGAAATGCTATGTTCTAGGTTTATTTTGTTGTTTGATTTTCTTCATGTGGATTGCTATTGGTTATTGATTTTAATGAAGGGGGAGTTTGTTTCGGCTTATATAGTTGGCTTATAGCTTATTTGGTTTTGGGCTTTAGTTTCATAAGCTCACTTTTTGTGGCTTATTTTGAAGCTTTACGGCTTATTTAAAAAACGGTAAAGCAGTAGCAATAAAGCGGTAAGCTGTAGCAGTAAGCAATAGCTGCTTGTTTAAAAAACGTGTTTGGTAACATAGCTGTAGTTGTAATTATAAAATGTAAAATTACGAAAAAGGGCACGTACAAATATTAGACCAAAAATATCATCAAATAATAATGCAAGTTATAAATTCCATTGGTTTCAAGATGTCTATAGCGAGAAGCGAAATAGCCACTAATGGTCTTTGTTCCACTAAGATTTTAGCCAACACTTAAAAAACATGCATAGGAAAAACATGCTTACACGATAGTTGAGGGAAAAAAGAAAAGAAATAGTTTTTGTTGTATACTTATATAAATGAATGTTATTTTTTAGGGTAAATTGGTAATATTAAAAGTAAAATGCTAGCAGTATATTGGAACGCTTCTTAAGGAAGCATTAAGATTGGAAGCTGTTGAGGTGTTGCTAAACGCTAGCAGCAGTGTTGCCAAACAAGCATTAAGACTGGAACGCTTGCCACTTGTCGTTTAACGCTCTTAAACGCTTCAAAAAGGGTGTTGCCAAACATGACCTATGTAGTACTAGTTTCAAAGTTTCAATAGACCAACTTTGCAACTAGAAAAAATATTTTCTGTTTGGGTTCTCTACAAACCCGCGAAAAGGCAAAATTTGAGTTGTAACCCAAAAAAGAAAATTTCAAACACCAAGAGAATCCAATCTCGACCGTCAAAAAATGAGCCCCTAATCCAACGGCAAATACTCCCGATCCGCGTGAAACAAAACCAACCAATCACAACACACCTCCACCCACCTATATAATCAACCCCACACTAACTCCATTCTCATCATCTCATCACACACGGTAAACACACCTTCAAAAACACACATTTTTTCAATCCAAAAAATGGCACCAAAGGCAGCAGAGAAGAAACCCGCAGCGGAGAAGAAGCCAGCAGCAGAGAAGGCTCCAAAGCCCAAAGCCGAAAAGAAGCTCCCAGCAAAGGACACGTCAGGAGACAAGAAGAAGAAGAGACACAAGAAGTCAGTAGAAACATACAAGATCTACATCTTTAAGGTTTTGAAACAGGTCCATCCCGATATTGGTATTTCAAGCAAAGCAATGGGAATAATGAATTCGTTCATTAATGATATCTTCGAGAAACTGGCTGCTGAGAGTTCCAAGCTTGTGAGGTATAATAAGAAGAATACTCTTTCGAGTAGGGAGATTCAGACTGCTGTGAGGTTGGTGTTGCCTGGTGAGCTGGCTAAGCATGCTGTGAGTGAGGGGACTAAGGCTGTTACCAAGTTTACTAGTGGTTAAGGTTTAATTGTTTAGTGTTCGGTTTGATGTAAATCGTTAACTGATGACTGTTTTTAATGAATGAAAGAAATGCTATGTTCTAGGTTTAGTTTGTTGTTTAATTTTCTTCATGATGAATTGCTATGGGTTATTGATTAATCTGTTAAAAGGCTTGTAATGAAATGAAATGAAAAACAACTTTAATATTATGAATATTGATTGATTAATCATTAATGTTGCCAGAAAAATTAGACATAATACTACAACTCATAGATCTCACTGATACGATTCAAACAGCAACACGACACACAGATGGATAAAAGGAGAAATGTGTTGATCCAGATAACAACATTAGTTTTAGAGGTAAAGGCTAAGTAAGGGGGTGTTTGTTTATATGTGGCTTATGGGTTAATTTGTGTTTCACCAGCTTATATAAGTCTCAAAATAAGCCGGGAAATTGGGGCTTATGAAATATAAGCTGAAATCAAATAAACTCATAACCCCACATATAAGCTTAAACAAACACCCCCTAATTACATAATTAACATTTTGTTATGTAAAAATCACAAGCACCCCAATCCTCTAATTCTAGTAGTTAATAAATATCATCAGCTAGTTAAAAATTGGTGGTTAATTTTTGTACAATTAAGATGGTGGTCAAAGACGGCTTAGAAGTAAGCATTTAAGGAAATACTGCTTGGAGGGTAAAAAAAAAGCAAGTGACTAGACCTGACAAATGTATAATTTGGTTAAAATGTGCAAAATTAATCAATAAAATTTAATTTCAAATGCAGTTGAGTGGATACAAGAATGGATTTACCAAGTTACAGGACCGAGGCTGAGTTTTGACAGTGTTAAGACTTAAGATGTTTAGACGGTTTTGCATTGGTTTGGTTTTTGGGATTTACTGTGAAACAAGAATTGCAAATTTGCAATAAACCAGAGGATCTTTATCCCAGCTAACCTGTTATATCATATACACCACCCACATTCCCCATCCTTCAACCTGCACTATACTCTTAGGCTTCTACTGCATTGCATCAGTAAAACCAAAGTCTTTGATGTCGATCTGCCCTGTTTCTCAGCAACATCTGCCTCAACATTTGTCTCCTTTATATTATTAGCAACTCAATCATTCTCGACACGTCGTTTATCCACTAAGGAGAATCAATTGCTTTATCCACACATCCCACAGCTTCCTTGGAGTCGCATATATTATAAATTTGCTGAAAACAATTTTTATTTTTTTTTATTTTTTGCTTTCACTTCATAAATGGCTTCCAATTCAGTTAAAGTAACAGAAAAACCTGCCTTTATTAGTTTATAAAACACCATGATTTCCTTTAAACACTTCAGCATTCCTAGCCAAAAATCACTAAATATCCATTTTTTTAGCTTATCCCCCACAAGGCCACAACTTTAGACATAGCAGAAGCAGATCATCAATCAATCCCGAATGATCCAGATCCTACCATGTCACACCAAATTCCTCATGCCTCAACACAATGAACGAAAATTTGATCCACTGCTTTTGAACCAGCTCCACATCGTGGGCGGTTTGCATCATCTGACGTAAAACATGCTTCACCCTATCAGCATTTTAGCCATATGCCAACACCCTTTCTTACTTTGGGAGACCCACATCCATCGACAAACGAAACACTAAACGAATTCAAAAAACTGCTCAACCAAACGAACAATCTTCAACAAACTTTTTCTTCTTCTTATCTTCTTCATGACTAGACGAATCTAGCTCTTATACTACTTGTTGGTAATTCAAATACGAAACAAATAAACAAAATCGACAAACGAAGCGGAAGATATACTCAAAGTTATCAAACCAAATTCAAAGGTGTCAAACACAAAATTTTAATTCAAATGTACAAAGAAAACTAGTGTCATTAATCTCTATTTCATAAGAAACCAATGACCTAATTGCCAATTCTAAGCCGAATCAAATTACAACACATACAAAAAAACTAAGGCCAAATTGCACAAAAAGGTATCACATTTAAAGTCAATTTGAATTTCAAGAATTCAAATTTTGTTCTCGATTTCAGGTATCGAATTTATTTTTTGTGCAATGTAAGGTTATTTTGATGTTTTGAAAGCGATTAGTGATCATAATTTAGCCGAAATGACTTTTTATTGATCAATTATAACGATACGTCTTGTTAATTAACCATTTCAGCTGAAAAAATGACTTATAATATCTTTCGAAGAGTCGTAAGAACCTTCAAATTGATAGTGCGAAACCTTTTTAGGCTATTCGCCAAATCACGATAGGATAAATAGAAGGACAATTCCATTCCATCAACTTTTATCTGCAAGTCATAATTTCCAACATCACGTTGTTCTTCTTGAATTCTTTTCACTGAATCACCAACAGAGACACTACAGCCATCAATTTTGATAAGCTTAAGAGTTGGAATGTCCCCTATTTCAAGTGGTATCTCTTCAAGATCACAACAATCCACAATCTCTAATTGTTTCAGACATGGAAAGTTGATACTATAAGCTTCCCACTGCTTGATATTTAACTTCTCAAGTCTCAAAAATTGCAGTTGTTGAAATTGCGCCTCATCTGTCTTCCACAGGGACCCATCGAAGGCATCCGCTCTTAGTTTGAGAACCTCAAGGTTAGGTAACAATTGAATGATTGATATGTCACTCCAAGGTAGATGACACCTTACTAATGTAAGTTTTTTCAATGTGGTAGAGAAACTGATTTGATTATTTCGACAGTTTGGCTCACCTTTTGGCAGTTCTGGCTCACTTTGTTCTCTTCTGTTGATTCCAGCTAACTTCAAGGTTTCAAGGCATGGAAGTAATTCAAAGTCATTTCCCTCATCTGAGTTGAGAATCAATGACATCTTTTTTATGACTGGAAAGTATTTCTGGAAATTTTCTACCAAATCTCCCAACTCCACCTCTGAAATGGTTTGCAAGTTCATTGGCAGATTAATAGAAGGAAGATAAAACTTCTTGTTACTCGACAAATGCCTCAAGTTTACCAAATCTGATATGTTACTTGGTAAAAGTAGAGAGCTCTGACTTGTTTTAACAATGAGGGTTTGAAGGCTCGTTAAATTCAATAACGAGGATGGAAAACCTGATAAATGCCAGATTGCAAGGTACCTTAAGTGGACTAGTAATGATATACCCTCTGGAAAATGAATGAGTTCACAGTTTTGTAGATCTAGCACCCTAAGAAGCGCAAAGGAAGGGAAATGCTCAGCAATGTCATAAGTCCAGGATGCGGTCGTGAGAAAGCAAAAGAGTGTTCGCAAGCTTGGGGTGGGCTGATGAGCAAACTTCATAATGGGAATATCTTGATATGTAAACATACGATGTTGTTTATCTGATACAATAAACTTATAAGACTCTGTCGAGTTTATTCTCTGGAAAAATCTTTCTTCTTGTGCTATTCTCAGGCATAGCTCCCTCACAAGATCATGGACTTTAAAAGATTTGACACCACCATTGGATCTCCTTTCTGCAACAATTACAAGGTTTCTGCCGACTAGATCCAAGAGGTAAGCCTCCCCAATATCCTCAAAGCTTTGATTTTCAGCTTCTTGTATAAATCCCTCAGCCATCCATAACCTAATCAGCCATCGGGCAGGGAACTTAAAGTCTTCTGGGAATCCTCCTAAATAAAGAAAACACTCTTTCAAGTGAAGAGGTAGATGATCGTAGCTTAAAGCTAGTGTTTCCATGTGTTCATTCTTGTCACTAGCAATGTATGACCCAACACTGCAAGAAATTTTTTCCCACAAATCTTTGTTCTCTGGTTCTTTTGCTAGTAGTCCTGCTATGACAACCACCGAAAGTGGTAGTCCCTGACATTTGTTTGCAATTTGCATTCCATATTTAATCAACCATTCGGGGCATTCTTCGCTATGAAACACCTTCTTGCACAATAACTCCCAGCTTTGTAATTCCGTTAGATAACTCAAGAAATGGACAAGCCCGTTTGGTTTTGATTTGGCATGTAATCCAACTTCATTGAGGCGACTTGTGAGGAGAATTCGACTGCTGGTGTCATCATTGGGGAAAAGTACTTTCAAGTTATCCCATGCCTCTTTGCTCCAGATATCATCAATGACAATCAAATACCTCTGACCCTTTAGACTCTTGTGCAACATTTCACGAAGCTTAAAGTCATTAGTGTTTTCTATATCTACTTGAACATCCAAAGATGCCAGGATTTGGATCAACACATCCCGCTTTTTGTATGTTTGAGAAACAGTGACCCATGCACGGATATTGAAATGATACACAATAAAACGATCATTGAATACTTTGGTAGCCAGGGTAGTCTTACCAAGCCCGCCCATGCCAACGATGGAGACGACATCAAGCTGCTTTTGATCTTCCACAAGTTTATCGCGTATGACTTCAACTTGATGATCAAGCCCCACAACAATTTCATCGAATAATTTCTTCGATCCTAGTGTACTTCTGCTGTTGGAAGCTCCAGCAGCTGAACACTGCATTTGCTGGCTTTGAGATGAATCCATCTTCATGTTATCCATGCTTGTTTTAACGAGTTCTTCCTTGATGGACTTGATTGATCTCATAACATGATCAAGATTCAAGAAGGTTTTAAAGACATCAGATCTAGGAGAGTATCCTATTTTTCTGCAGTGAACACCAGATACAAATAGATCAATGATATCTTGTGCTTCTTCTACTGTGTTTTTTAATCTTCTCTTCAGATATTGCAGTTCTGTATGTACGCCATGAAAAAGGATCTGGATCATGGAGTCAAGCTCTTCATAAAGAAGCTGCAACTGAGGCCTTTCTGATAGAATTGATGGGTGATTGTTAATGAGTGGATTATCGTTGGAGTAAATTAGCTGCTTCAAGTTATCCATGAACAATTCCAAGCCAGTGTATGTCATTTTTAATCAATTTTTCTCTGTATCTGAACAATGTATGTGGTGTCTAGTTCAAGCTTTTCTGTATTCGAAAAACATTTGACTTAGTTTGGTTTGAGTTAAATTAATTGATGGTGGTTGGCTATCTTGCTTTCAGTCTCTTTTTTCTATTCCAATAAGTGCAAATGGGGGCAACTTAAGTTATAAAAAATATCTATACATTCAAAAGTGTGGATATTGAGATAGTTTATTGACTTTGTTCACGTTTTTAATCTGAAGTATTTTGTTCACATTATACTTTTAAAGAGATTTTTCTTTACATTATAAAGTTTTAAAGCTTATAATCAATTTGTTATCACATACTTTACATGGTTTGTTCACGTTTTAAGTGTATCGTATGCAGAACCTACTAACCAACTCATTTGTTGTAGTGGGTAATATTATTATTAATAATCTGTAATATTCATACAGCAATAGGAACTGAGGCGAGCCCAGTAACTATATATCCTTGCTGCTCAAGGTCATTTGTTGTTACCTCCATACAGCTCTTGAAATTTCTTGCGAGCGTATGTACCATTCGACATGAATTGGCAAAAGATGCTCATATATGCAAAATAAATTATGTGACATCTGCCATCAAATGATAGTCCTTTATGGATCATCCCTATGTCTTTCTTTACAAGAAACACCAAGTTTTTTAGGCAACCATACAAGAAATGACCAACGAATTTATATTATGTATGTCCTCATTTTTCATATACTCGTTGCTTTAAAAACTTACTGAATTAAGTTACTGGAATTCTTCTGATAAACACCTTTGTTTATTAATGACAATTGCTATTTAGAACTGTACAAGGGAGAGTAAACTGAACCGAGACTACATGCTTATGCTCGACTGTTACAAGGGAATGACCTCACATGAGTGACGAGTAATATCCAAATCAAAGTTACACGTTACAAAAAGAAACACACATCAGATCTTCCTTTTAAATGCACACTATACTCTACAGTAGCCTTCATAGTATGCTTCAAGATGTTAACCTTGTTCCTAAACAGCACAAACTTTTGACCAAAAAAAGTACAACCCACCATTTCAGCTCATTGTACCCTAACTCTCGACTTTGCACACTAGTTCACTAATGATTTAACATGTCACTTGGGTTGGGAGACCACCAGTTCTTATGTCCTTCACCTGAAGGAATGAAGCAGAGGACATAAAATGGCTTTAGACACGATTCTCTTTTGATGTTCAGATTCTGGTTATAGTTAATTACATTATGTCAATACCAGAGGTCTTTGGCCTAGTGGAATGTGAGTTGCCCACCAACCACGAGGTTATGGGTTCAAGCCTCGCTAGAGGCATTTAGGAGATACATAATGTCGGATAGGTGGATCTGATAAATATTTAAAGTTAGAACAAATCAATGTAGAATCTGAAC
The DNA here is from genome assembly GCA_014162995.1 of Artemisia annua. Classification (NCBI taxonomy): domain Eukaryota; kingdom Viridiplantae; phylum Streptophyta; class Magnoliopsida; order Asterales; family Asteraceae; genus Artemisia; species Artemisia annua. Next base: position 67,091 of record LBNU01009708.1, read on the forward strand.
GATGTGAGCCTTATATGTTGGTATCTTGTACTGTGATAATCACAGTAAAAATGAGGAGGGTGGTTATATAGTATCCCACTCACCACAGATGCATGACACGTGTAATCCACTAATTCAGATCGTATGGCTAGGAAATGAAACGGTACAAGACACGTGGATAGCCTCCCCATTTACCGAGGCATTTTCGGTGACTTTTTATGACTAGGTACATGGTACGTGTATTTAGGCGGTTAAAATTTGAGGTTTTCCCGCGTACACGTCTGAAATATTTTTCTGATACGGTTTTAGTCTAGTATCCGCAGGTTTTACCTTGTGCACACTAGACTGGGGGGACATGATGACGTATAGTCTATACTCGGGTCACGAACCCGAGCATTAGACATTACTAACATTTAAGCCCACTACGTGTGGGCTACTATGATAACGGTTTGGGCTCACGAGGCACAAACCCAAAGTTATTTATGGATTAGATATAGGATATCTATTAATAAGGAGATATATATCGAATATCCGATATCGGTGGATACATCGAAGAGTGAGGAACACGAAACCTTATCGGTTTCGTGTGTATATATATAGGGCATCATAGCTCTCGTCAGAGGTACGACTTACAACCCTAATTCTTCACATAACCCTAAATCGATTACTTACTCTCACGCCGGAGGATAATCGTGGGAGACAATCCCACGATAAGCCTAACGGTGTTTGTTTGCTCTCTTGGTGCGCAGGTCTCAAGCATTAAGATCTAATTGGTACGAGACTGGAACCCAAACAAGGAACGCCCAACTTTTGTATCAACATTCGTGTTTCTTATTAAGTTTATAGATATTTAGCGACAGCTACGAAGAGCCAAGTTGGGTCGCTTTATGTAGTATGTATAAACGCACTAGTATATCTTTTTGACTCCGTCCTTTGGTGTTCAAGATTGTGAACATATAATGTCGTTGTTTCTTTTTTGTAGCATATGTTACCGGCCTTTTACATTAGTTGTAGTGAAATGATCAATAAATGGGAAGGAATGACGAAAGGAGGATCATGTGAAGTAGATGTGTATCCTCATCTTCAAATATTTACAAGTGATGTAATTTCTCGTACCGCATTTGGTAGTAGTTATGTGGAAGGAAGAAAGATATTTGAACTTCAACAAGAACAAGCAAAACTAGTTATAAAGGCTCTCCAATCACTATATATTCTAGGATCCCGGTGAGTACAATTTTCATAAATCGTTTGTTAAAGAAGACCAATTACCTAGATGTAGTTGATAATGTTTGACTTTGCATACATTATTTTAGATTTTTGCCTACAAAAAGCAACCAGAGGATGAAGGAGATTGCCCAAAACGTGACGAGTTCAATAAAAGAAATTATTCACAAACGGGTGACTGCAATGAAAATGGGGGAGAATAGTAAAGAAGACTTGTTGGGCATATTATTGGATTCAAATGACAAAGAAATCAAACAGCAAGGGAATAACAACAACTCAGGACTTAGTATTGATGATGTCATTGAAGAGTGCAAACTCTTTTACTTTGCAGGGCAAGAGACTACTGCAAATTTGCTCGTTTGGACGATGGTTTTGTTGAGTCAGCACACAAAGTGGCAAGATCGTGCTAGAGATGAAGTTTTAAATGCGTTTAAAGATAAAAAACCAGATATTGATGGCTTAAGTTGCCTAAAAGTTGTAAGTTTCTCTGTGCTTAAATTTATGAATTTACCACTTAACTATACATAATCCATATCAAACACACAGTATTGGTTATAACTTGTAAGTACTGGTTTTGCAGATCAATATGATATTGCAGGAGGTACTTAGGCTATACCCACCGGGTGCAGGACTAGGAAGAATGATTTATGAAGAAACTAAAATAGGAAACATAACATTACCGGCTGGGACATACTTCCTGTTGCATATGATGCTTTTACATTATGACCCTGATATATGGGGTGACGACGTGCATGAGTTCAACCCAGATAGATTCGCTGAAGGTGTGTCAAAGGCAGGCAAGGGACTAGCCTCGTACTTTCCATTTGGAGGGGGTCCACGTATATGCATCGGACAAAATTTTGCTATGTTAGACGCAAAAATGGCACTTGTTATGATTCTACAACGCTTCTCTTTCGAGCTTTCTCCATCATACTCGCATGCTCCACATACCATTCTCATGTTGCAACCTCAGTTTGGCGCTCAACTAATTTTGTGCGAACTTTAGTGTTTATTGTGGTAAGAATTAGTTACCTGTATTATACTACCATTTTGTTTGGTTTACTATATTTGAATGTATAATAGATCATAATATATGCATCTTATGTGGTTAAATAATTAGTTTAGGTTTGTAAAATCTGGATTCTGTTTGCTAAATAAATGTGTCAAAAAATATACCTATGTTACAGACTCCAAATAATACCAACTCCAAGTGTCAAACTTGTGTAATTACTGTTCGGCATTATGTATGACAGTACGTGGTAAATATGATAACAACTATTTGCAAATCACCTAAACTAGTTAACCAAACTAAAATTTACAGTCCAGAAACGGATGACAACTTAACGCACAGAAAATACTTGTGAAGCATCTGTGCAACTGATAAGTAAAGCAGGGGAACCTACTATATGGACAACTGGACAAGTACGAGATAACAAAATTAAAGACCATGACATGATGAAAACAAACATATCAGGCGTATTTAGACTAGAATAAAAGTAATCATCATTCATCATCTCCTTCAACCTCTTCTACGTTTATCAATGTTGCGTTTTTAGTGATAGACTGGTCCAAATCGACTAATGCAACAGTATTTCCGCAAGGAACATCAAGTAGTGTGTTGGTATCTTGTCACAAGTTTAGGTCTAAGCCAATTGCCTTCAATGATTCGTTTTGTGTAAACCATAATGTGTTTGTGAAACTGTGTAAGTTTTGTTTGAGACAAAAGTGTAAAAATAGTTTAAGTAAATATATTGAGACTTATATTAATAATGATCCGAATCCATTACATATTTATACTATGTGAAACGACATGTTTGTTGACACTTGAACCATTGTGTCTTTTCACATTAACTGCCACATTAACTGACAAAACGAAAAATAACTGTCAAACTATAATAACTACTTCTATAAGGACTGTTTGGGTTAACAAGTTCGACCCACCCAAAAACAGCCTTTTTGACCCACTATGACCCATACTTATTAAAACTAAAAACATAAGTAATTGTCTTAATAACAAACATTAAAGCATTATATTTGGATCACATTCTCCTCCCTAATGCTTGAATGCTTCTTTCTTGATCTGCTTGGTTCCATCTTCATGTGATTATGGTAAAATCACCACTGCTACTAGTACTTCCATTGCTTGTTGTTCCAAACTTGCTTCCATTGCCATCAACTTGCATATCATCTCTCACAGTCTTGCATCTCTTTCTTGGAGATTCTTCCTGCATGTCTTGTACTTGGGCATCATGTGCATCAACCTGTGCAACATTCTGTGCATCATTCTGTGACTCAAAAGCAATATCTTTGCCTGCCACTTCCTCTGGTTTTCCTTGCATCCTCCTTGCCTCTTCATAGTAAACTTTGACCATGCCAATGTATTCCTTATACATTTCTTTCACTGTGCCATGATGTTCATATGCTAAACCAAGTATCCTAGCCACTTGGTGCCAATTTTCATTGAGTGATACATCCATGTAACCACCCAGTGCATCCACAAATTTGTACAAGCCCAATAAATCAATTTTGATTACCCCTATAGTTGGTGGTAATTCACCCAGTGTGTTCTGTCCTAAGTGCTCTAAGTAGAACCATTTGATCATTTCCATGAATTTCCCTTTCAACACTTCCCAGTTTCCATAGACAAATTTATCTACATCAAGTAAATCTAAAAATGCTATAAATCTGTGGAAAGAGTTTACCTTCATGAAATATAGAGTCCCATTCATGCTTATGTATTCAGTGTCCACATAATCATGATCAATCTCTTTGTCCATTCTCAGTTCCTCCATTCCTTTGATCAATGAACACTCATCTCCAGGATCTAGAGATTTGAAATAGTCATCTAAAAACCTATTGTGACTTTCAACCATGCTGTGTTCACTTTCTCCTTCAATGATGTTATGTCCTTCAACTGTTTCTTCATTCATGTTATCAAACATGTATCTAACTTTGCATCTGTTGCCATCATAACTTACCACATAACCCTGATCTTCTAACTGATCCAAACTAAGAATGTTCAATGTAATTTCAGGAGTATAAATTACATTTGGTACCATTATTTTTCCTTTGTCTGTTTCCACAAACACTTCTCCTATGCCATATGAAACAATAAACTTCTGTTCTGTTTCTTCTGTCCCCTCAACTTTGAACCTTTGCATCAACCTTTTGAATAAATGTTTCATTGGAGTCATGTGTTTCTTGTATGTAGTGCTAACATACCATATTCCATCCCAATTTCCTAAATCAGAACCCTCAACCATGAAATCTGTTGAGACATGCACTGTCTCAGGTTCATATTTGAAAACTTCATGAGTTTGTGGAGTCTCATTTGTTGAAGTATCCATTTCCCTTGATTTCATTTTCTCAGTGTTGGTTTCTTTTCCTTTATCTGTGCACTTCCAGAAAACGTGGCCCCTTCTCTTGCAAATATAACAACGTGCCCTTTTATCCTTTTTGGATAAAACAGTTTGTTCTCCTATTTGTTTGTAACTGCTACCAATGGGGTGTTTTGTTTTTGAGGAATTATAGGACACCACTTCCTCCACTTTCTTTCTTAACAAGTGTTTTCCCTCTGGTGATATGTATTTTTTGTGTCTAGGCCAGTTTGAAATGTTTGGGTTGGTTTTTCTTTGCAAGTAGTGTCTGTTTGGGACATGTTGTGTGTTTCTGTGCAATTGACTTTTCCAAGGATCAGAAAATGCGCTCTGATACCACTGTTGGTATCTTGTCACAGGTTTAGGTCTAAGCCAGTTGCCTTCAATGATTCGTTTTGTGTAAACCATAATGTGTTTGTGAAACTGTGTAAGTTTTGTTTGAGACAAAAGTGTAAAAATAGTTTAAGTAAATATATTGAGACTTATATTAATAATGATCCGAATCCATTACATATTTATACTATGTGAAACGACATGTTTGTTGACACTTGAACCATTGTGTCGTTTCACATTAACTGCCACATTAACTAACAAACCGAAAATAACTGTCAAACAATAATAACTACTTCTATAAGGACTGTTTGGGTTAACAAGTTCGACCCACCCATAAACAGCCTTTTTGACCCACTATGACCCATACTTATTAAAAACTAAAATCATAAGTAATTGTCTTAATAACAAACATTAAAGCATTATATTTGGATCACATTATAGTGATTGTCTGTATTTACCACCATTAATTTTAATTGCCATTTGCCACATAAGAAAACAATATTGAAAACTATCAAATAAACTAGCTAACCCAACTTCTCCATGCTTCAACAAGATGAATAAAAGATGATCCACTGTTTCTGACCCCGTTCCGCATTGTGGGCCCTTTGTATCATCTGATGTAATCAGGCACACTCCTCTATCAAACTTTTTAGAGGGATCCTTTTGATTAGCATCTGCCAACGCCATTGCCTTACTTTTGGTGGAGCCCAACTCTAATCCGTGGCTGCTATTGGTTGGTTGTCATCCCTGCATACAGCTCCTGTGAAACTCCTGTATGTAGCTTTTTCTTCCTCTTCATGAATGGGTAATCTTTCAATACGGTTTGGTATAATCAATTATTTGACATCTAGCATTCAGTAAAATATCATTCTATCAATGAATACTTCAACTGTACTATGGCACATTGTTTATACTATTCCTATGTCTTCTTATTGTGGAAGGAATTCAGATTATGTGTGCCTGTTATTAGTTAGTCCGTTAATCCTTGAAATCTTACTGAACCATTTAATAGAAGTTCTATAATCAGAACCGCGCAAGGGGGTGTAAACTGAACCCAACAGACTACAAGCTCATACAGGACTGGTACTAACATCCAAAAGAAAATCACAATATACAGAAATAATCAAGCATCAGATCATCCTTTCTGATGCTCACAATACTATCTCATATAATCGTCAAACGGCATTTCACTTATGAAGTAACCCAATTAACTCTGGCAATAAATGTGGTTCTCAGCCAACCAACAATCCATCCTATTCCTAATGCGAATTGGGCAAATAAAGGTAGCCAGGAAGGTGCTTCATCCTCTTCCTTCAATTTTGGGGGCAAACGTAAATGGGTGTGAGCGTGACCCATATCATTTAACAAAAGAGGTAACTCAAGTGGTTCAAGGATCAATCAAGGATCCAGGGGTTCAGAACACGCTAAAAGATCCTATGTTACATCTGAGGAGAAATTGAGGGTATCAAGGAGTTCAGGCAAGGTCCATAACACATTTTGGTTTTCATTTGGTTGCTATACTAGTTCACTTAAGGTTGGTTATCATAATTTCAAGAAATGCAAGCAAGATGCAACGTCGTTTCAAGGTTCACCATTTCAATATCAAGTTTATTCAAGATTTTAGTAGGTATCAATAGTTGTTTATGTAATTTGCTGTAGTTTCATGAAGTTTATTCAAGATTTTGGGACCTTCTTGATCTCCTTTCAATATAATGTTGTTCACTTTTGCCAAAGAAAAGAAATTATTGTGGAGCTGATTTCTTATATGCTCTATAAGTATATATTAATACACAAACGGGGTGATTAATTCCACTTTTTATGATCGAACATCCCTGTTGCAATGCTCAGCTCAGGCAAAATTTTGTTACAGTCAAGTAAATAGGCAATACACGTACGTCTTCATCGACGAAATTATTTATCAACGAAATTATTTCATCCTGTTAGAGAAAATCAACAAACAACCACTGCCAAACACATAACAGAAATTTGTCGCGTCTTGAAATTACATCAATTGTCTTGTATACGCGTTTTTCGGATATTTCAAAAACCACGTTGTTGATACAAAAGTTGGGCGTTTATTGTTTGGGTTCCTGTTCTCGTACCAATTAGATCTTAATGCTTTGAGACCTGCGCACTAAGAAAGCAAACAGACACCGTTAGGCTTATCGAGGGATTGTTTCCCCAGATTATCCTCCGGCGTGAGAGTAAGTAATCGATTTAGGGTTGTGTGAAGAGTTTAGGGTTGTCCGTCGTACCTCTGACGAGAGCTATGATGCCCTATATATATACACACGGAACCGATAAGGTTTCGTGTTCCTCACTCTTCGGTGTAACCACCGATATCGGATATTCGATATATATCTCCTTATTAGGAGATATCCTATATCTAATCCATAAATAACTTTGGGTTTGGGCCTCGTGAGCCCAAACCATTATCATAGTAGCCCACACGTAGTGGGCTTAAATGTTAGTGATGTTTAATGCTCGGGTTCGTGACCCGAGTATAGACTATACGTCATCATGTCCCCCCAGTCTAGTGTGCGCAAGGTAAAACCTGCGGATGCTAGACTAATAGCCGTGTCGAAATTATTCCCAACGCGTGCGCGGGAGAAATGCGAATTTAAACCGCCAAAAGACATGTAACATGTATCTAGTCCAAAAAAGTTCACTTAAAGTACCTCGGTAAATGGAGAGGCTATCCACGTGTCCTATACCGTTTCATTTCCCAGCCACACGATCTGAGTTAGTGGGTTACACGTGTCGCGCATCTGTGGTAAGTGGAATACTATATAACCACCTTCCCCCTTTTTACTGTGATTATCACAGTAAAACGTTCTTATCCCCATTTGCAAAGCTTCAATATATCTTCTCAAACAAAATCTTCCATATCTTAGGTAACCAGCGCGTGCGCTTGGTTTAGAAAAAATGGTTCTCCAATTACACGATTTTACCGCCGATATGTCCGAGGAGGAGCTTACGCAGTTCACCTCGGACTATTTTATTCCATTGGCCCTGCATCCAGAGGTGCCGGGGCCAAATGACACCATTGCGGACTTCCCCATGGGGAAGGTGGGGGTGTATACGCGCTTTTTCGAGTGGGCGAATCAGCGCGTGCCCCTGTCCGTATTCCTGAGCGATATTCTCAATTATTATCAGCTCCCCATCTCCCAGTTGCACTGTATTGGCGCTGCCAAAATCTCCAACTTCGATGTCAATTGTCGCTTGTTAGCGATTAACCCCACCGTCCATTTATTCCGCGCGTTTTATAATACGACGTGGTTAAATGGATGGGTCACCTTTTCAAAGCGCGTAGGCCAACTACAGTGCTATACATATAAGGTGGATTCGTTACGCAACTGGAGGGAGAAGTTCTTCTGGATTGACGCCGCCGTCTTTCCTTCTAACTTCGACTTCTTTATCCGGGCTTCTTTGCCAAAGGACGAGCTCCCACTCGAGGGATGGTACAACGTAGACCATGCGGATATCATCAATGAGAACCGCATACCCATTAACTCTTACCCGGAAGAGTTCCTGGTGCACGTGGGCATCAGTCGGAACTACTTCCAGCCAGATACGGAGGTTCCCACGTTTTTGGATGAGGATGGT
>LBNU01009716.1:4404-35611 GCA_014162995.1 Artemisia annua
GTAGGTGGAATATGGAAAAGTTCCATGGGTGCAAGAGTTGGTGATTGAGGTGATGGGGTTTTTGGCGACAATGAAAAGTCATTTGACGGCAAAGCAGTTTATGGGCTATGTTTAGGAGAGGAAGATGGGGTAGCAAGATTAAGTAAATCTTGAATGGTTATTGTGATTGTGTTGGATGGTCCCGAAGACAGTGTTGGTTTAATGGTTTTGTTGAAGCAACAAGGTTTAACACTAATCCCAGAGGTTTTTCTTGATGATTAGGATGAGGTGTCGGATTTAGTCATCTCAATTCTTCGGTTCGCTAGGATTTTGAGATTGAGAGAAGCAATGGTGTGAGTTTTGAGGTGTTCTAAACATTTGGAAGATTTCCAAGAACTTGTCAAGTCATTGGAAGTTAATCCAATGGAGTTGGGTGGAGTGAAAGACGAACTTAGGCACTCAACGCTATGTGATTATGAGAAGTGTTTTGGTTAGGAATGTTCCAAGGGTTGTAAGGATCCGTTTTGAGGGTTCCTTGGGTTATGAGAAAGGTTCGGTTATGATGGACGCTTAAAAGGAAATAGACACATATGGTGTCATTCAATAAGCAAGATTATCACGTGGAATAAAGTCGCCATGCTTATGAGGACAAGAATAACGAGATGATGAGGAGGCTCTAGATCCTAGAACTTGCAGATGTTGATTTAATATCATTAACCCAATGGGGTATAATGAAATCTCATGTAACACAACCCTTCATGTTTAATGAGAGAATGACACATAGGATATACAATATCCTTTTAGTCATGATGAAAACTTGACGCATGATATCTTAGGAATAATGTCTTTCAAAACATCATGTTTTCCTAAAAGAATATATGAAGCCAAAGTGTTTGAATCGGAGAGTCCTATCCTAAATTATCTTGGTCTCAAGATAATAATCACTAGATGATGATGAGAGGAATTCACTCGAGTTTCTTATGTATACTCCTCAAGAGTCTTTGTTGCTGAGGGTGTATGAGGTTGGCTTTGAGATTGCATTTTAACGTATGTTGTTAAAATGTTGATTTGAAGTTTAATGAAACATGTGCAGAAGTTAAAAGTATTACCAATACTTTGATAACTTTTGAATGCGCTTCATGCTCATTTAATGGTGAAGGTTCTAATCCTATAGGTGGTGAAGTATGGTTGAGTTTGTTAAACAAGTGTTTAGACAAAGGGCTTTTTGAGCAATGCACTCAATGGGTTCAAATGAAGATACGGATGGTGAATCGGTTTATCTAGGTGGTAGCTTTTCTAGTGTATCTAAAGAAGGATGAATCCTAATTTGTTTTGATCCATTGGTTGGTACACCTAGCGGGTGAGGTGCTTGAAGTTTTGCTCATGTTAGTGAAGCTTATGAGCTGAGATATATCACATGGTAAATGTGATGAGATGATGGTGAAAGAACAAGTGAACTTAAGTGCTAAATGTTTAAGGATGAAAACCTATTAACATTTGTTCTTGTTCCTATTGATTGGGAAAGTACTTGGGAAAGTAGTTGTGATGAGTGTTTTAACAAACATTGTTAAAATACTTGGGTTTTGATTTTTCGGATATGACTTTTCATGACTACGGTAGTAAGTCAAGTTTACTTGAATATTTCGAACGAAATACTTAAGTTGTCAATCCTATTTAGTTGAGAATGGATAGCATGAAAGGATATCAAGACTTGATAATACATCTATAACTTAAGAGTAAGTTATGACTCGATGTAAATCCTTATCGTCTTGAAGGATGAGTTAAGGATGAACGAATGTTGTATCCGTAGGTAATTATCACAAAACATTTGTGTTAAGAGACCACGGATGTCAAGGAACCAACTAAAGGATTCCTTCCTTTTGTAGAAAGGTTCATTGGGTTGTTTTTGAATTTGAATTCTGGCGGGAAATGGTTCTCGACTTGTTGAGGTGAAAAGAATGACTCGTTTGTGGTTATTGGAAGTTTGGAAGGATGTTTCTCACTAAACAAGTTGATTTGATGTTTTAAGAATTGGGAAAGTATGAAAAGCAAAAATAACTTTTGCAGGTTGACTGGTGGAACCCTCGGATTACACGGACGGAACCCAACTGAGGGTTCCGCCGGGTCCGTGGGATCAAATTCTGGAATTCCCAGAATTTACACTGGCGGAACCCATTTGAGGGATCCGCCGGTTCCGCCATGCCTGAAAAATGAGGCAGTCCCGCGTTTTGACCATCGAGACGATTTTCAAATTTTTCAAAAATTCCTAAAATCAAAAATTAAATATAGAACTGATTAGGAAATGCAAAAGTTGGATATAGAAAGATTCTAATCGTTAGACTTTGGCCGGGGTCTAGCGAATTTCACTATACTTAGTGAAATATCCATAAACTTGAAAATTTGACAACATCCCAAGTGTTGTCTACCTGCATATCCGTTAGTGCAAGACAATGTCCAAAGATAACAAAAGATCCTAGAAGAACTTTATTTTGATTTCATTCGCATTCTATTTGAATACAACATACTGACCCATTAAATCCCGCCAAAAACTTACATACTGATTTCATAGATGACTAAATGCAGGACATGATGCAAGTTCTATCAACCATTGCTGATTTCATTTAATGAAAACATAACAAAATGGAAAAACTTGATACGAAAATATAGTCTTTTACAAAGTGCAAGTAAATTCAAGCATACAATGCAAATAGACCACAAAGGAATAAGAAACAACAGGAATCTTAACAATAATAGTAACTCATCAGTGATGCAAAATAAACACTGGATCTCAACGATCATCTTACCTATCTATATACACTATTCTCTCTAGTATCAAGCTCGTAGGTATACAGGCGGTACAACAAGACGATTAATAAACACAAAGGGTAAACAGCAAAAAAGGTCCCTGAGCATAGTCAAAATTGCAAATCTAGCCACCAAAAAGATGAAACTGCAAAAAAACGTCCTTATTGTGGATGTGTCCATGCAATTTGTGTCCCTCGACTTAACGAGCGTTAAAAAAATTCGTTAGTTACTGTTCCAAGTGAGGGTATTTTAGTCATTTCGGGTTTCCCACTAATTTACTCACCCACATAACTGGTTACACTCCCGATGCGATCCTATTCACATGGACATAACTTGAAACAATGAATACAACTCTTGTATATCATACTCTGATTCATTATCAGATCTAACAATGTTCCGACAAAAACAATGAATCGACACTATCAATCAAACATGCTATTTAGGCATTTACTTTGACAGATTCGAACACCCAATTTCCCGACCCATGAGCTTGGTGTTCTTTACGGTAAGCATTGATTCCTATTGTTTTAACTTGTTGTTTTATTTGCCCCATATTCGCATGTGTAAATACTATGTTTTGTTAAATTCAAACTTGTAAGTTGTTATTTGTTTTGTTTCTCACCAGATTATAGTGAAACTCTCTTCACGATCAAAATCCACCACGGTGGTTACTTTACCATCCCACCAAACCGAAGATATCGGTTTGGAGATATTGACTATGTTGACCTCATTGATTGTCACTTTTTCTCGATTCAACGGTTTGTTAGCATGTTAGACGAGCTAGGATTAGGGGTAGATACGAAAATGTACACACATTTTAGGATCCTTAGGGAGTCTTTGGATGATGGGTTGGTCCCATTGATGAGTGAGGAAGATATGGTGACATTATTGAAATATGTGCCTCGGTTTAAGGAAACAGAGGTTTACACTAAAAATGCTGCTTCAAAGGTTGAGCAACATTTGATGGAGATNTAGGCGGCGGTGTTCACCGCACGGTGAGGTGCTCACCGCATGCTTCCCCGCATGTGCTGCCAACGCTCTTACATTGCCTTCAGTTTGATTTCAAAATGGTTAAAGGTTAGTTTCATAGATGGTAGTGTTCATTATTGTTATATGTTTTACTTTGTTTTGATACAGTCTTTTGTAGATGATGTGATCATTCATGATAGTAAGGAAATCTACCTCTCTAAGTTGAGTTATGAAGAGTTAGAAGATTTAATGAGGAGTATGTGCGGTAAGGGTGTAGTCATTGAAGAGATAGAGGATGAAGATAAAGATGATGTTTTTAATGAAGCTGAGAAAGATGGAAAAGATGTTGTTATGGAAGATGTGAAACATGGAGATATGTTTTTGTCAGAGTGGCATGGTGCTACTGAAATGGGAAAAGTGGATAAGGAGGGTAAACAGGTTGAGCATTCGACTAATCATGCTTCATCTAGTAAGGTTGATTGTTGTAATGAGGAAAATGAATTTTTCCCAGATTTTGATGATGAGATTGTTATTCCAACACTATGGTCTGCTGAAGTAAGAACAAAAAAAAGGGCACAAAGGTTGAGTGATGAGTACGAGTTCAGAAAAATGTTGTTAGAGATTGATCATATTGTAGACGACAACTATGAGAAAATGAAGGAGAAGCTTAGCCAAGAAGAGGTTGAAGAGACTGTGGCAGTTATGAATTCAAACATTTGACACCATTATAGAAAAACTTAGTCATGATGACAATGAACAAGTTAGGAATGAACCTGAGTTTGAGGAGCCGCATTTTATCTATGATACCGAGGATGATCTTAGTATCAGTGGTTTGGAGGGGTATTTGCCTACTTGGATGTCAGATGATGATGTAGCTGAATAAGAGATAGGAATTAATTAGCAAGAATGCCCACACCATCAAGTTGATGAATAAGAGGAGGTCGATGAATACTTCATAAGTGGACTTCCTAAACCGTGAACTAAGAGAAGACGTGGTAGAACCACTTGATGTAGTTGATGTTGCTCTAGTTATAGTTAGACCAAGACTTGCTGATGTTGCTCCAATTCTTGATGATGAAGCTCCAAGTGTTGCAGAAAGTTTGGAAAGGGTTAACCATGAAGCTGGTGAGGAGGTATCAAGAGCTAAGAAGAGGAAAAGAGAGTTTGCATATGAGAGTTTGGGGAGATAGGCCAAAAGAAGAAGATTGTCACCAACTAACAATGGAAAAGAAGATGAGGAGTTTGAATCAAAATGATATGCCAATGCTGATGGTTATTTAGTTCTTTTTTTATGGTTTCTGATGTAATGTGTGAACACTTTTATGTTTTGTTATGTATTTTATGTTATGCTTTGTGTCTATCATCCTAATGGGATGGGTGTAAAACAATAACTTTATCTAACTTATGATATCCTATATCACATGCATATTTTGGTTTATGTATTCATTATTTGTAACAGTTTGTGTATCTACCCCACCATAAATACACCTGCTTAAATGCTATCACAATAGAGTGCTTTGATTAATATTTCAATTTCATTCTTATCTCAATAGTTAGGGGTTGGCAACACACCCCTCACCTCATTTCCCTTCACTCACTTCCACCCAATCCCCTTATGCCACATCATCCCCCAACTTTTTCCTTCCCTCACTCATTTTTTGTTGGCAACACACCCCTCACCCTCACCCTTCACTCAACGGTACAATCCCAACGTCTATATTCTTTAATTTTTGCCTTCTCCCCGTTCGGTAAGACTTCCCGCTCGGGGCTCACCGTAGGCTTCACCGCTCTATAGGCGGCGGTGTTCACCGCACGGTGAGGTGCTCACCGCATGCTTCCCCGCATGTGCTGCCAACGCTCTTACATTGCCTTCAGTTTGATTTCAAAATGGTTAAAGGTTAGTTTCATAGATGGTAGTGTTCATTATTGTTATATGTTTTACTTTGTTTTGATACAGTCTTTTGTAGATGATGTGATCATTCATGATAGTAAGGAAATCTACCTCTCTAAGTTGAGTTATGAAGAGTTAGAAGATTTAATGAGGAGTATGTGCGGTAAGGGTGTAGTCATTGAAGAGATAGAGGATGAAGATAAAGATGATGTTTTTAATGAAGCTGAGAAAGATGGAAAAGATGTTGTTATGGAAGATGTGAAACATGGAGATATGTTTTTGTCAGAGTGGCATGGTGCTACTGAAATGGGAAAAGTGGATAAGGAGGGTAAACAGGTTGAGCATTCGACTAATCATGCTTCATCTAGTAAGGTTGATTGTTGTAATGAGGAAAATGAATTTTTCCCAGATTTTGATGATGAGATTGTTATTCCAACACTATGGTCTGCTGAAGTAAGAACAAAAAAAGGGCACAAAGGTTGAGTGATGAGTACGAGTTCAGAAAAATGTTGTTAGAGATTGATCATATTGTAGACGACAACTATGAGAAAATGAAGGAGAAGCTTAGCCAAGAAGAGGTTGAAGAGACTGTGGCAGTTATGAATTCAAACATTTGACACCATTATAGAAAAACTTAGTCATGATGACAATGAACAAGTTAGGAATGAACCTGAGTTTGAGGAGCCGCATTTTATCTATGATACCGAGGATGATCTTAGTATCAGTGGTTTGGAGGGGTATTTGCCTACTTGGATGTCAGATGATGATGTAGCTGAATAAGAGATAGGAATTAATTAGCAAGAATGCCCACACCATCAAGTTGATGAATAAGAGGAGGTCGATGAATACTTCATAAGTGGACTTCCTAAACCGTGAACTAAGAGAAGACGTGGTAGAACCACTTGATGTAGTTGATGTTGCTCTAGTTATAGTTAGACCAAGACTTGCTGATGTTGCTCCAATTCTTGATGATGAAGCTCCAAGTGTTGCAGAAAGTTTGGAAAGGGTTAACCATGAAGCTGGTGAGGAGGTATCAAGAGCTAAGAAGAGGAAAAGAGAGTTTGCATATGAGAGTTTGGGGAGATAGGCCAAAAGAAGAAGATTGTCACCAACTAACAATGGACAAGAAGATGAGGAGTTTGAATCAAAATGATATGCCAATGCTGATGGTTATTTAGTTCTTTTGTTATGGTTTCTGATGTAATGTGTGAACACTTTTATGTTTTGTTATGTATTTTATGTTATGCTTTGTGTCTATCATCCTAATGGGATGGGTGTAAAACAATAACTTTATCTAACTTATGATATCCTATATCACATGCATATTTTGGTTTATGTATTCATTATTTGTAACAGTTTGTGTATCTACCCCACCATAAATACACCTGCTTAAATGCTATCACAATAGAGTGCTTTGATTAATATTTCAATTTCATTCTTATCTCAATAGTTACATTGCCTTCAGTTTGATTTCAAAATGGTTAAAAGGTTAGTTTCATAGATGGTAGTGTTCATTATTGTTATATGTTTTACTTTGTTCTGATACAGTCTTTTGTAGATGATGTGATCATTCATGATAGTAAGGAAATCTGCCTCTCTAAGTTGAGTTATGAAGAGTTAGAAGATTTAATTGTTGCACTAGAAAGTGAAGGACCAAGTGAATAAATTGACGTGGCAGCAAAAGATAAGCAAGCTAATATGACAGTTGCACAACCTGTAATTGTTGAGAAAGGTAACAAAGAAGGCATGGTAAAGAGAAGTAATTGTGTACTTGGTTTACAAGTTGTTGCAGTCAAGGGTAAAGAGAAGTAAGTCAAAGAAGGGATGGTAAAGAGGCAAATGTTTGAATGGTTATATGTTGATGTCTTTTGTTATGGTTTGGTTTTACTTGTTTGTGTTTATGGTTCCTATTATTAAATTTGAAAGAACAATGTTTTATTTGAATGGTTGTATATTGATATCTTTTGTTATGGTTTGGTTCACTAGGATTTGGTGACTGTGTTTTACTCCCCCCTCCCCCCTATACAAGACTTAGTTGACCCACTTTATAAATGGAATAGGAAATGATTCAATGAAAACTTCATCAACAGACATTAATAAGTACAAGATTTGGAAGGAATGAGTAATTATTTCATTCATTCAAAACACTGATACAAAAGACATCTTTTGCATTACATTGATAAACTACTACTTAACCTTAAACAACACTTCTACAACATGAACCTAAACACTTGTTGACTACTAGATGTACTATATTTTATTGCAAAAACCGCCAAAACAAAGATAGCAAACACAAGAAATGTTGACTTCTAAAATGTCAACGAAGTTGCACACTTCTGCAAATGAGTACCCTTTTGATTCAATTCAACTTCAAGCTCCCATATCCTCAGTTGACGACTCGTCTCTATGCTCAATTCACGTTTTTGTTAGAGTTTAAAAGGTTATACATCTCATACAAATGATTCCTGTACTAATCCTCCTCTAACTCTGGATAACCCATTCCCACATCTCACATTTCTTCTTACCTGGTTTGTATCGACTATGGCAAACAAGAAATCCCATATCCTTAGTGGGTTTCCAAGAAGTTAACACCTTTGAAGGAGGTCACAGTGGCATGTTTGAGTAGATACAACATTAGATGAAGAAGAAGACATGGTTGTGTTTTGGGGTGATAAGTGTTCAATAATGGGTCATTGAAAAGTTAAAGATTGTCACTCGGTATAAATGGACTTAAAAAACCTGCCAAGGGATATTTTTTTGCAATTTACTCAAAAAGGTGTATCTACCACAACTTAAATACACCTGCTCAAATATCTACAACTCCATAATTGTTGCAGGCATAATGGATTGCAAAGATGAAGTGGTTTTCAAACTACACAAAGATGGTTTATTTGCATTCAGTCCGCTAAAGTATATAGAAGGGTATATTACTAGTATTTGCGCATTTACATGAGGCATATTTTTAGTTCCAGCCTAGATTATATCTTGGCTAGTATTATGCCAAAAATATGGGAAACATTTTTCGTATACCTACAAAGTTTTTAGAAAACCGGTTGAAGTTAATTCGTACTGACAATGATGTTCATGCCATGTTTGAGTTGGCAGAAAGACATGGTTCAATAGAATTGTATGTTATTGCTAAGCCACGACAATTATCCGTTTACTATTTAAAAAACATAGGTGTAGATGGGTATAAATATGAGGTTATGGGGCAGATTGAGGAGGATGCTAGCTTATGTTGTTTAAGTTCAACACCGCTTAGGACTAGGTCTAAAAGGAAGGTTGTTGTAAGCAAAAAAAAAAAAAAAAGGCAAGGGTGTTGATGAGTGTAAGGGGAAGATGATTGAAGATGTGTGTGTTAGAAAAGGAAAAGGGAAAATGATTAAGGATGTGTGTGTTGGAAAGGGGAAAAGCAAATCATTAGTAACAGGTGTAGCTGTAGTGATTAAAGTAGTCAAGTGATGAATGTAGAAGCGGAGAGAGGTGTTAAAAGCACGTTTATTGTGCTTGGATTAAGAGCCATTGGAGACAAAGTTCAACAATGAAAAAGGCGCAAGAACTGATGTTGTGTGCAAGTGTGTAATGGTGAGGTTACATATAATTCATTATTTTCCCATTTTGTTACTGAGTTGCATATCATTTTTTGGTCTATTTGTGAATCTGATAACTTTTGATTATGATTTGTGAACCTGATAACTTTTGATTATCATTTGCAGGTCAAGTAGGCTGTGAAGATTTTGGTTCATCCAACTTTTGGAGTCCTACATTCATCAAATTGTTGTTCATCAGTAGTATGTTTAAAATGTAATTTAAAGTACAACCGTTTAGGATGATGTGAATCATTTTAAAACAATGACAACGTAATTTGTTTGCGTTTTAGGAACATATTTTAGTTTTATCGTGTTTTTTTTGTTTCAAACATTGTTTTGTATATATGTTGTATTGTCTTATTATTATTTTGGATAGATGCTTGCCCAAATAACCACTGCGGAGCATCTAAACACACTCAGATGGTCATACGCATTTAACCAGTTGGTATGCATTTGAGTTTTTGGTTTACATTTGGACTTATGTTTGACTTTTTAAAGTCAAACATAATTTTTGGTAATTGACCAAATAACCACTATAGAGCATCCAAGCACCCTCAGATGAAGCATTTGACCAGTTGAGCTTTTGGGGTGCATTGAGGATTTTGTTTGCATTTGGACTAACGTTTGACTTTACAAAGTCAAACGTAGTTTTTAATATTGACCAAATAACCACTGCAAAAAGAATCCAAACACCTTCAAATGGTCATAAATATGCTTCTTTTCAAGTAAGACTTAATGTGGGTCTGATGATCAATATATATCGGGACATAAAGTCTATCGGGACATTATTTCTGATGTTCAATGCCTTTCGACTTCATATGTGGTTTGATGTACACACTTGTAAGAATCCAAATCTTACCCTGTTTGACTTTTATGAGTCAACAAATATGTAAAAGTAAGGGTGCGTTTGGTATGCTGTCGTCAATCACTATAGGAATGATTTTGATAGTAGTGGTAGGCCCCTCGGTATGAAAGATCCATATCTTACTTTTTTGAGGTATATGGAGTATGGAGCATTTCTATCATTCATTACCATAGTTGTGGGCCCCTCATCTTAAACAAACACATTTAATCACTTTCATAGTGAGTGTCATTCCCATAGACGGATACCAAACGCACCCTAAATCATGGCATCTATTCTTAACCAATTACCAAACACCAAACACACTTTATTTATCATTGAATTTCTCATACTTCAAACCCTTCCATCTATATTAACAACTTCTCCCAAAACATAAACACACACACACTTCCACATAGGCTCAAACTGATAACATGTGCATTTGGCGTGTTTTACTTCAGTTGCCTGGCGGATGGCGACGAGACAAAGTTACCGGACGCCTTCCTCTTACAAACAATTATAACAAAATTCAGACATGTCATTTGCAAGTGAATATTAGTTGTAAAGGATGTAAGAAAGAAGTGAAGCAAAAACTTCAGAAAATTGAAGGGGTTTATACAGTGAATATAGATCAAGAACACAGTAAAGTTACAGTATCAGGAGCTGTTACTACAGACATTTTGATTAAAAAGCTTGCAAAAAGTTGTAAAGTAGCTGAAGTTTGGGGTGGAAATGGTAATGGTGGCCAAAAAGGTGGCGGCGGGGGTGGTGGGCTGACGCCGCAACAGATTCAGCAGACCCAAGAGATGCGACAAACGAAAAGGATTAAAAATTTAAAAATGCATCCTCAGTTTATCGGCGGTGGTGGTGGAAAGAAGGGTGTGAAAGTGGTGGAAGAAGATGAGTTTGATGATGATGATGATGATTATGATGATGATGACGTGTTTGATGACGACGTGTTCGATGATGATGATGAGATTGATGATATTCCTGAGAAGAAACAGGTGGGGCGTGGTGGGCAGATGGATCTACAGAAGCAGTGGATAAAAAGTGGCCAGATACCATCTCAGCAAATGAGGGGTGGTGCTCCAGTCTAAGTTGCACCGGGACGGAAACGGGGACGGGGACGGGTACGGGTACCGGGAAACGGCAACATCCTAAAATTCAAGAAACGGGTACGGCGGGGAAACGTCTATATGTTTTATAATATTTTAGTATATAGCAAATAATCTTTCAAAAAAATTTTCACAACACTAAAAAATCCAAACAAATATTACTCGTAATTTTCAATTAAAAACTTTTAACCTTCAAATTGTCTTCTCAAAAAACATTTAAGTTAAAAAAAATCAATTAAAAACATATTATATTTCTTATGTTTCACTTTAAAACTTTGTACTTATATAAAAAAAGTCAATGTCATCAAATTTTTGAGATATGTTATCAATAAAAGTTGACTAAGTATTCTTAACTTATTTGTTACCATAAATTTTACAAAAAACGCTCTACACTATGTCACGTCAATTTACTAGTTTGAAATAAAACAAGCTACTAAATTTTATAATAACAATAAATAAAAATAATACCCAGGTTCAGGTTTTTATGAACTCACGTGACTCTTTTAAGAGTGTACAAAAGAAGTTTCTCTCTCCATTATTAGACCAATAAGATTCTAGAGCACTTCATCTTCCCTGTTTCTTTTGCACATAGTTGGTCTTCCCTGTTAAACCAACCTTCTCGCCGGAAAAATTTAGCATACAATAAATTAAACACCAGAAATTTGATGCCCCAAATTTATCTCGCCCAGCCCAGGACGTTTCCCGGCGTTTCCCAGCGTTTCCCGTTTCCTGGACATTTCCGATACGTGATACGGCATGCCGGCGGCGTTTCCGTGCATCCTAGGTGCTCCTCCTACTAACGGCGAAAATGGGGGGGGGGAGGTGGTGGAGGAGGTGGTGGTGATAGTAATGGTGGTAAGAAAGGTGGTGGTGGTGGTGGAGGGAATCCGAATCAAGGTGGTGGTCAAAGTGATAATGGAGGAAAGAAAGGTGGAACCGTGGAACGAATGATCGTAATGAATGGTGGTGGGGCCAACATGGGGCCCATGGCAAGCATGCCTATGGGTGCTGGTCAAATGGGTCACATGCAAAAGCAATCAAAATATGAACACATTTTTACTTTTTTTAGTGATGAAAACACTTCAAGTTGCAATATAATGTGAACGAAAGATCGATTAAGGTTTAGTTGTTTCCCTTTTTTATTTTTGTTTTACTTGAGGTTTTTAAATTATGATCATAGGGAAGTAATATATAGATGATAAATATATTATCAAAACTTTAGGGGAAGAATGAGATGTTATTGACTAGTGATGTGGGGGATGATGATGAATTGATGATCATGATTTATAAGCTTGATATTTATGTGTTCATATGTTGAAAAAACAGAAAGACTTTTAAAATAAAGACTTTGGAAAATAAAGCTCTTTTTATAATTAGCTTGATAGTCGCGTGTTGACGTATGTTTACGGACGACACGTGCCGGACCAAAGAATCTTCACCAGTCCGAAGGGTATTACCGGAAGGCGGATGCTACCCTTGTCTGAGAGGCATGTGCCGAAAGACCATAAAGGTACATCCTTCTACCCAACAGTCCGATGCAAGAACCAGACTACGCCGCCTAACCCGGATATTACGGGATTGTGTCTCCCACGTGACCTGACACTTAGTACCTAGACTTGACACCTAGTACCTAGACTGTACCTAGACTAGGAGTAGCTCGGCATGTTCATTCCCAAGACAGAACAGGTATCGAGGCACCAATTTGGTACCTACCCTTTTCTCTCTCTATATATACTACTCTCTCATCTCTCATTTACATCATCATATCTCATACAACACACACAATACTCCACATCACATTATAATAAACCCTCCACATACGAGGTACTGACTTGACCGTCGGAGGGTGGTCCCCGGGGCTTCGGCCTCGGGACCCCTTCTAACGGGTTCTTTTATGTTTGTAGCATGCTCCAAAGCTAGGGACAAGAATGGATGGCACGTGAGAGCTGTCAAGATCTACCCGACAGAAATATGCTTCAACACACCCCTTATACTTTTTCAATTCATATGGAAATTTCTAGATAAATGATCAACTAAGTAAAACAAACATCAATAATCAACAACAACAACAACAACAACAACAATAATAAATCCACTTAATTGATCCTTAAAGAAGATCAAACAAAAAAAATCATTAACATAGATTCATGGGTACAGAAACAGAGGATCAATAAAACTACCCAAAACACAAACATATACAGCATACCATGAAAACAAAACTACCCTAACCTAACCTAAGATTCCTAGTTCCAATTTACCCAAGAAGTATTTCTTTACACGGGCACTTAAGTGAGATTCTAACACCTGAATCTGAAGCGCGCCATTGCTTGTTTAACATCACGTTTTTACATATCATTCATAAGACGAACGGTTGAACATGCCACACGACCATGTGCTGTTTCTAGTACTTCAATTGCTTGTTGCCTATCTTTTATGGCTGTAGTGAGTTCAAGGCATAGTTGCTTCAATTTTTCCTAGAGTTGCTTGTCTCTTCAGCTTCTCTACTAAGAAGTCTAGTTACAAACTCTGCCATTCTCGACTCTTGATCGTGCGTAGTAGCCATTTACAAAAGTGTAATTAGGTAATAGAAAAAAGTTTATGGGTGGTGTGCAAAAGTGTAATTAGGGTTAGAAAAAGTGTATGAGTGATGTTGAAGATCATTGGGTTGATTTAAAAACTAGTAAGGAATCGAAGTTGAAAGGTTTTATGAAATTGGAACATTGTTTGATCTGACTATGAATCAAATCAAAGATATACAAGAGTTGTATTCATTTTTGCAATTTATGTCCCTGTGAATAGGGTCGCATCGGGAGCGTAACCAGTTATGTGGGTGAGTAAATTGGCGGGAAATGTGAAAAGACTAAAATACCCCGATGTGGTCCTCAAACTAACGGAATAAAAGAACGCTCATTAGGCCGAGGGACACAAATTGCATGAAAACATTCATAATAAGGAAACTTTT
Organism: Artemisia annua; assembly: GCA_014162995.1. Taxonomy (NCBI): domain Eukaryota; kingdom Viridiplantae; phylum Streptophyta; class Magnoliopsida; order Asterales; family Asteraceae; genus Artemisia; species Artemisia annua. The sequence goes on from LBNU01009716.1 coordinate 18,557, forward strand.
TGCCGTTTTATCTTTTCGGTGGCTAAAAATACATTTTTGATTATGCTCATGAACATGTTTTGCAGTCTACTCTAACAAGAAAAAACAATCTAGTTGTATTTAAGATGAGTCACGTTTTATGCTGTGAGACAACATGAGTTAGAAGATCTCATCCGAGGTGGATATAGCAAATGTTAATACAAATGTGAAACATGACAATCCATATATGTTATCTTGATAAAAAGGTAGGGTGTTTGCAATTCGGGTACTATCCCACGAGAACCGAAAATCAAAACCAAATCGAACCGAAAAACCGCATCGAATGTGTCAAAACCAGACCAAACTGAAAACCGGATTCATGTATGTATGTGTGTGTATATATATATATATATATATATATATATATATATANAATTTAGCATACAATAAATTAAACACCAGAAATTTGATGCCCCAAATTTATCTCGCCCAGCCCAGGACGTTTCCCGGCGTTTCCCAGCGTTTCCCGTTTCCTGGACATTTCCGATACGTGATACGGCATGCCGGCGGCGTTTCCGTGCATCCTAGGTGCTCCTCCTACTAACGGCGAAAATGGGGGGGGGGAGGTGGTGGAGGAGGTGGTGGTGATAGTAATGGTGGTAAGAAAGGTGGTGGTGGTGGTGGAGGGAATCCGAATCAAGGTGGTGGTCAAAGTGATAATGGAGGAAAGAAAGGTGGAACCGTGGAACGAATGATCGTAATGAATGGTGGTGGGGCCAACATGGGGCCCATGGCAAGCATGCCTATGGGTGCTGGTCAAATGGGTCACATGCAAAAGCAATCAAAATATGAACACATTTTTACTTTTTTTAGTGATGAAAACACTTCAAGTTGCAATATAATGTGAACGAAAGATCGATTAAGGTTTAGTTGTTTCCCTTTTTTATTTTTGTTTTACTTAAGGTTTTTAAATTATGATCATAGGGAAGTAATATATAGATGATAAATATATTATCAAAACTTTAGGGGAAGAATGAGATGTTATTGACTAGTGATGTGGGGGATGATGATGAATTGATGATCATGATTTATGAGCTTGATATTCATGTGTTCATATGTTGAAAAAACAGAAAGACTTTTAAAATAAAGACTTTGGAAAATAAAGCTCTTTTTATAATTAGCTTGATAGTCGCGTGTTGACGTATGTTTCCGGACGACACGTGCCGGACCAAAGAATCTTCACCAGTCCGAAGGGTATTACCGGAAGGCGGATGCTACCCTTGTCTGAGAGGCATGTGCCGAAAGACCATAAAGGTACATCCTTCCAAATAATAATTAAGATTAACCATTGTTAGTCAAACAAAATCCAAAAAGGGCTGAAGCGTAATATCAAGAGGAGCTCACATTGAGTTATACTCTTGATTAATGTCATAGGTCAGAGCATGTTCATGTAAAAATTGGGTCGTATCATGTACAAATTTTTAAGATGGATCTTATAGATTCAGGTGAGGCGGGATGGTTTGTCCGACAGCTTCTTTTGTTTTATTTTTCATTTCTTAATAACAAATGGTCCAATGTTACAAAATTAGCAGGCAACTACTTTCAATATACAAGTGAACATTATAGATTTATTGATACTGCCACATCTAATCTTTAAGGTCAAAGTCAAACTAATGATACATATGGAAGTTACTTCAATTACTGCAACATGTAGTATTAGTATGAGTGAAGAATCCTTACCTATAGACAACTCATTTTGATAACCCTCGAGCAACATGAAGAGGTAATCTTCAAATAACTTGTCTCGCATGCCTGTTCTTGTGCTACCTCAAGCTTCTTAGGTGCTTGATCCGCTTTAATATACGTGATACTCTGCAACAATTTACAAAGTTATCAGGCATGGTTGCTCCATTATCATCTGCATAATTTTACAATTGTAACGATATCAAACCTTACAATTGAGACCCCCGTAAAAAGTAGTTGTCTATAATTCTATATATCCTTGTCCTGAGTGAACAAACTTGGTAAAAATTATCCATTGTGTGTACATATTGAAAGATACGTAGTTGGCGGTACGAAATAGAAACAAATAATCACATGTGCACCAAGAAAAGCAAGATATTAACAGCTTAAAGCAAAATAAATATTAAACTCATCTCACTAGACTAAGAGCACACAGTATGGTGTATAAGCAAAATAAATATTACCGCCATTGTCTTTAAACACATCCGCTTCACAACCTACATCTTCATTCAGGTCTACAAAATCATACAAATTTACTTGCTAACTGACATACATATTTCCACACTAGTATATTTCAAGGCTTCTGCAGCTGAAGGACGTTTCTTTGGGTTGATTTCAAGAAGATGAAAGACAAATTCAATGAATCCTTGATCACCCATTGGTAAGCTATGCCTCAAGGACGTCTTTTTGGGGATCAAATATTCCAATCTATTTGTGTCCTGGAGAAGAGTGAGACAATTTTTTACAAACATGATCAGATTTCTACTATTAAAATGTACCGAGTATCTTGTCATGTAACTAAGATGATACAAACGAATAAGAAGCTGACACATAGAAATATACTAATATAATCTAATGTTAACACACACCAACAATAGATTAAGTTAATAATTTATTCCCTCTTTTGTTATAAATATTGACCCACTGTTATTACTAGAACTTAACAGATAAGTAGATGATTTTTTTTCATCTTTCTTCCAATTTTATAATGTTGCCATCTTAAAAGAGAAGTAGCTTTATCGAAAAGCAACAAGAGCATCTATTTGTTTCAAAGGTGGGAAAATGTATAGGCCAAGCAAGTTGGCCAACGAGTCAAAATGTGTAATTTTAATATGGGTCTAAATGAAGCGGGGCAAGTTGGATATTTGTGTATCAAATATTGATATATGAATTACAATGCTAATATTTATAGTTTAGATAAAACGATTCATGAACCTCGTATCATAGTAGTGTTTTCCAACGAAAATTAAAATAGCTATTTGGGGATAAAGATTTCTTATTAGTGTTGAGACCAAAGATTCCTATGTTGTCATGCCATTGATCATTAAGGGTTTCGTTCTCCTGTTCAGGTGTAAATTAAAGCACGTCATTATTCAACATACAGTCAGGTGTAATTGGATTAAGAGATGCAATGCAGCTGTTACTGCTTTATTCAACATCGTATAGATTAAGTAACACCTAAAGATTTCTGTACACGTACATTGATGAGGAATGTGAATATCAAGCCAAGAATAGAAATGTTCTAGTACCTGGTTGCGCTCATAAAGCATGTGGTTTTTTGTAAAGTATTTGTGTGTATCTCGTCCCTTGGCAAGCATATCTTGATCAATTGGACATATAATTCCAATCACCCTGGCAAGCAAAGTAGCTGGGGAATCATTCTGGAAAAGAACCTATAACATACAGAACTTTATTTTAGATCTTACAGTAGGCATCACAAATTCATGTTGACACACACTTACATATCAGATATCAAAGAAAAGCAAAAGAAACCCCCTAATGAAATATCTAAATGATTCAGATAACTCAAGCGTTATCACAACCTACATCTTCATCCAAGTCTACAAAATCATTAAAATTTACTTGCAACTAATGCACATGAATCCTTAACAACTAATACACATGAATGCAACTGATTCACATGGATCATACTCAACTAATACACATGAATCACTACCAACTAATACACATATGTTTATTTCATCTAATACACATAATCATCTAATAGCTTATAAGTAGCTAATACACATTTATATCTAAGTAGCTAATACACATATTAATAGCTTATTTTTAAAATTCTAAATGTATCTAATACACATAATCATTAGCTAATACACATAATAATCTAATAAATTATAAGTAACTTATACAACTCATACACATAAGTTAGCTAAGTAGCTTATACAACTCATTTAAATCATACACAACAAGTAGCACATGAATCTCACTCAACTCATACACATAAGTTACTAGTTGCTAATACACATAAATCAACTCACAGACTACCCATGACTTAAAAAGTATGTTTTAAAGAAGAAATACACAACACAACCTAACACACACAATACCTTTTTCATCTTCACTATCTCCATCAATAGTTAGATCGATCATTTCATACTCATCGTTATCTCGGTTTGGTCGCCTACAATTTGACAACCTTCCACGTCGTCGGACTGACACAAAAAAAAACAATAACTAAATTAACGAAAATNTTGATCCAGCGGTCCACATGTGTGCCTATTTTATTTATTTTAAGCTTGTACACCACAATAACGCCCCATATATATATATATGTATATATTTGTTAAGAAAATGTTTGTTATTTTCTTGTCCTTAGCAAATAAGTTAAGGGTAAAACTAAAAATTGCAAAAAGAACTTACTAAACTAACTTTAAGGGGTATTAATGAAGGTTTTTCTCTTAAATTTTGCAATGCATAAAGCGGTGTTGTTCACTTCACTTAATGTATATATGAATTGTAGGTAGGGTTGAGCAAATCCACCCAAAAACCAACCCGAATCGACAGACTGACGAAAACCGGATCGAACCGACCTTATTCGGATCGGTTTTCGGTTTTGTATATTTTTGTCAGTTTCGGTTCGATTCGGTTTTTGTAGGTTTTTTCGATTCGAAATAGCTAAACCGCCCCGAACCGAACAGAGTTATTCGGTTCGGTTTCGTTTTGATATGTATTTCTCGGTTCGACTTTTTTCCTTTGTCGGTTTTTGGGTCGGGTTCAGTTTCTATCGATTTGGGTCGATTTTGACCCGATGCTCCTAATTGTAGGGGTTTGTTAGTTACCCACATGGTCAATAAAACACGCACAATGGAAAATTAAACACATCAAAGGCCATGCATACAAAACCCTAATTAGTTAGATCTCATAATCTAACACGTATAAAGGGTTTTTATAAAGAACTTACTTGTTCCTAAAACCGTGTAAGCTTTATGACCAGTCACATTGCGCGAAATCACCTTCTTCTTTTCTTCTCTTTTTGGTTCGATCAGTTTAGGATTTTTTTTAGGAGTAGCGAGTACGAAACGAGGTAAACTAGTCGACGAGGAAGTCGACTTGAAGAAGTTGACAAAAGGTTTTAAACCATTTGGTCGACCAATCGGTTGAGAAGAGGAGAGGTAAAGAGATTTAGGTTATGTGTGTGTTATGTGAATCCATAGAATTTCCTTGGTATTTATAAGGCACCTAGAAACAATCTAGTAGGATTAGGATTCACTTGTAATTATCCTTAAGCACTCCTAGTTTAACAATAAATCAAACCTAACCCTTTCCCTTCCTACAAGGGTGGTTAGCCGAACCCAAAACCCTTTTTAAGGTTTGTGGTTTTGCCTTTTAGTGGTTGTATATTATCTCAGATAAATATATAATCCATGGATAATACCGTTTTACCCCTTAATGAAACTACTACTATATTTTTTATTTCCTCATGACTCTCATTTCATTTCGTGACTAGTTTCTCATTTTCACTTGCCTATTTTGTTTAGTGTGCACCGGTCTGACCCTTCAGCATTTATGTGAAAGCCAACAGTGAAAGATTGTTGTTTCTCTTCACATAATCCTTCTTACTTGCAAAACAAAACCACTTTCATGAAACCAAACGGTCACAAACAAAAATTGAAGTACCTAGCTCACAGAAAACGACTCAAAGCATCACCCAACTAAGCCATGGTATATGACTATATCCCTTAGCAATTTTCAATATTTTTAGAAAGTACCAGATATGGATATGTTAATCCCGTAATACTTTCGTCCTTTCTTATTATCGTGAGTGATTTGTCTCCTATAGTGTCCCAACCACTTATCGTACGGCACAACCATTAATCGTACGGCCGTACTTTACACTCATCTCACACTTAATGGGCTCCGAAAAAAAAATATCCTCTCTACAGTCCTTTTTCATCTTAGAGTTGCAAATTTCCATCTTGATTATTAAATCATATGTTCGTACTTCCCACTGAATCCAACATTAAGGGTCTTTTTAGAAGTAGTCATTTCACTCTTATGGTGTTACTTTTTACATTACACTTCCTCATAACTGGCTTCGAAGCTTATGAATTGGGCTTATACTTATGTTATATAAGCGGCTTATGGCTTATATATCATGAGCTAATTAGCCTTTGCTAAGTGTTTGGCTTAGTTTATCATAATTAATAAGGTAAAATGACAAAAAGAGTACACGAACATTAAATGGTGTAGTTATTAAATGAGGTTATAAAAGTTTTTTTATATACTAATATTGTTATATAAGCCCACTCCTCCTTACATAAGCAACAAAGTTTAGGTTTATGAAAACCTGCTTATATAAGCTCATAAGCCCATTCGTATAAACTTTTAGTCAAACACTTTACTATATGCTTATTTAACACGTATAAGCTAATAAGCTTATAATCCCATCAATATAAGCTTTTAGCCAACATCCTTGATTATTTGTTGTCGTTGATGTGTGACACTGCCGATAAAATACATGTTAAACAATTTTTGGTGCCAAGTATTTTTAAATATAAAAAAAATAAAATATATGTTAATCATTTTTGGTACAAGCATTTAAAATTAAAAAATAAAAAATAAAAAATAAAAACACAAAACAAAAACAGAAGGTCACAGTTACATCTCCTCCGTATAAACCCTTTTGCTTATTTTTCACATAAACCCTTTGGCCGCCACCACCACGACCACTCTTTCTACATCTCCAGCACCTCAAAATGGAGATACTTGTACGTATATACATCTTATTATTATCTTGTTATTTATTAGTATAATAATTTTATAACATGAACTCAATTTATTTGCAGGATTTTTCTGATGAGCTTGAAGTTAAAGTTAAAAAGTATCAGAGAGGTGAAGCTGCTAATTTGGAGGTACTATTATTATGTTAATGTCATTTATTAAGATATTTAAGGTTTTTTTAATGTTGTATAGTTTAGGAATAAGTTTTGTTTTTTGGTTTTGTGCAGGTATTGAAAGATAAGAAGCTAAAGGGGCAGCTTGCTGATAGAGAAGAGCTGTATAAGAAGTCTGCTAATGCTGCTGCTAAAGCTGAAAAAGTGAGCTTTTTTCGTCTTTCGCTTTATATGATTTTTTGTCAAGTAGAGGAAATGTGGTTCATTTTTTATGGCAAATGCCCGGATAAATATACTTTTGAATTATAGTACTAGACAAGTAGTAGTCGATTATTGGTAGCTCGTGTTTCTTCCATTAAGGCGGTTGAGCTTACAGCGAAGATGTTGCTTGTTAATGAATAATGATATGGGGTTGTTTGGATGTGCTTTTAAAAGGGTTTTTGTGATTTGAAGTTGTAACAATGAGGTTTTAGCATTCAGGTGATTTTCTGGTTGTTTCGGGTCAAAATGAAAAAAGTTTTGAGTTTGGTTTGGAATTTGCTATAAGAAATCTGATCTTCTATTGTAGTAGATTTTTCGAAGACCCTTATGGCTTATGCATTACCTATTTGCTTTATTATTAGTCAAAGAGATGCATATCTAATATCAAATCAGAATATCAGATTAAATTACCCTTGAAGTTGATCTGTAATGGATGCAATAGTCACCTCACTCTTTTGCTCTGGTTTCGCTACTAATATGAACTGAAAGCAAGCTACGTGGGCTCAGAATGAGATAGCTGGGCAACTTTTCTTTATCCGCAGATGATATAGACAAAATAACTAATCACCCTAGTTATACGAATGCTTTTGAACCACAATTTTGTTGTTTAAACATAACATAAGATTTCTTTTGACCGACACACACATTTACATGCATTGTTTTTGTTTAGTGGCTTATGCAAACTGAGGCTGGCCGGCTAGAAGCCGATGGCATTGAGAAGACTTGGAGGTTTGATCAACATGCAATTGCTAAGGAAGTGGACGTTGCCAGTAGAAAGAATCAGTTTGATCTTATCTTACCAGGTCTGCGGCATCTGTATCCTAATTATATTTTGCTCAACTGAAGTGCCAATAAAAAGTTATCCAGTATCATATAAATTGATGGAATCATATGTTATGTTTATAGCTATTGTCTTCCCTCTGAAATTAGATACAAAAGTAAAATTCCATGTTCAAGAGTCTTAGGATGTGCTATCAGTATGGTGATTATTTGATACTTAATAATGGTAATAGATAATCCGCTATATTATAACGGGCTGTAGAAAATAGTGTTTGAATGTGTTCTGCTGTTTGGAGCAGTAATAATCACATAATCGGATGTTTGACAGGCAAGAACCATGCTTTGAAAGAAGTGGCATTCCGTATTCTAACTGAATTTGTGATTGTTTTGAGAAATTAAAGACAAAATGACCATAACTGGGGGAATATATTTAAAAAAGTTGAGATGGTTTGTGAAATTGAATCAAGAACCTAACAGGTTATGTTAAGATAAGGGGTAAACAATTACTTCTAGCTTACCTGAAATACACAGTTTTGTCGTAGTTGATTAGACTGACATTTTGACCCCCATTATCAGAAACTGTTTATCCAACAACATAACTAATCATTGCAACTTCAGTTTGCACTAATTTGATAATCAGTTCCATAACGCAATTCCAAATACCTCCATTTTTTATTTTTTGCTATTGCAAGTGCTTATGCAACTATAAATTATCTGTTTTTCTGATTAAATTATAATTTCTTGTATTGCATGAACAGACCTTGGTCCATACACTCTAGACTACACCGCAAGTGGTCGATATATGGTGGCAGCAGGCCGCAAAGGCCACGTGGCACTTGTAGACTTACATACAATGAAACCTATTAAAGATATGCAGGTACCGTTACTCTCAAGTACCCAACAGTTTGATTTCTGATACAGGTTTAATTACTATTGATTTTGGTAAATAAAGGTTATGTGGTTTCATATAGCCTATATTTTTAACCTTAAGGTTTCATTAACTTTTCACAGTAACACTGGAAATATTGATTTGTGTTCTGTAAGATAAACAGGGTGAGTACTTTGTGTAGGTTAGGGAAACTGTTCGAGATGTGGTGTTTTTGCACAATGAATTATTCTTTGCTGCTGCACAAAAGAAGTAAGGTTTTTAATATCTTTGCTAGCAGTTTTAGATATTAGTATATCTATATAATCTCTTCTTCATCCATGATTAATTTCATAATCGAAATCTACAGATACACTTATATTTATAATCAGGCAGGCGCAGAACTTCATTGTCTCAAGGTTAGTACTATCAACTCTCGAAAAAATTAATTATTATAGTACCTGCTACCAAATACTTTAATCTACATGAAAGTATTTATAGTAACAAAGTGCGTGTGTATGTCTCTCAGGAACATGGATCAGCATTGAAGCTTCAATTTCTTAAAAACCACTTTCTCTTATCATCCATAAACAAATTTGGGCATTTACATTATCAAGATATCACTACCGGTCAAATGATAGGAAATTACCGTAGTGGCCTTGGTCGTTCAGATGTCTTACAAGTAAACCCATACAACAGTGTTCTCTGTTCAGGCCATGCTGGTGGTACAGTAAGCATGTGGAAGCCCACTAGTGCAGCGCCTCTTGTCAAGATGCTTTGTCATCGTGGTCCAGTCACCGCTATTTCATTTCATCCAAATGGTCATCTCATGGCCACAGCTGGCATGGACAAGAAAATAAAAATTTGGGATTTAAGGAAATACGAGGCTATCCAAACGCTACCTGGTCATGCAAAGTCGTTAGATTTTAGTCAAAAAGGGTTGCTCGCTACCTCAACAGGATCATTTATACAAGTCTTGGCAACTTCTGATTCACAAGACTATGGTCGGTACATGATCCATACTATGGCAAAAGGTTACCAAATTAATAAGGTTTTGTTTAGACCGTATGAAGATGTTCTGGGAATAGGACATTCAAATGGGTTGTCTTCGGTTCTCATTCCTGGATCAGGGGAACCCAATTTTGATTCATGGGTTGCAAACCCGTATGAGACCTCTAAACAGAGGAGTGAGAAGGAAGTGCGGGTTCTTCTTGACAAGCTACCACCAGAGTCTATCATACTCGACCCCACAAAAATTGGGACTTTGAGTATAAAGAAGAAGAAAGAGAAGCGTACAAAACAAGACTTAGAGGAGGAGAAGGAGGCTGCGGTTGCGGCTGTTAAGAATGTTCATCTAAAGAAGAAAACAAAAGGTAGGAGTAAACCGAGTAAGATGGCAAGGAAGAAACAAGAAGGAATTGAACAAGCAAAGAGATTGTTTGTTGAGAAGAACGAGGATGGGGGAGCGAACAAAAAGCAAAAGAGAATCACGGAGATGAGTGATTTACCAGTTGCTTTGCAACCGTTTGCTAGCAGGAAAACGAGCTAAAATTATCCCCAAATCTTGTTATACTGTTAGTGTTGAATTTAGTGATGTCAGGAGAACAAACATCTTCAAGAGGGAAACAGATTTTGGTGCAATATAACAAAGATTCAGTTTTGCTAATTATGAGCTAAATGGTGATTTAAAGTATGTTGTTTTAATTTTTTAATTCTTATTGAACATTGCTTATAGTAATTGTAATGGCCATATGAAGTGGGGAATTTGAAGGTACGTCAGGGAGATACGTTTATTTTGAAATCTGTAGGTGTCTAATTTATGTAGTTTATCAATGTAAGGTTGAAAATAAATGTCGGAAAAGCTGGTTACATTAAGATAACTCGTCTTTGGATATAGCCGGTTTTTGTTATTGGATGAAATGGACTTTCCCTATTGATCTCACTGAGATACGATACCACGAATAGTTGCTGGTGTTGTTGGATGATGCTTTTGGAAAACATGGTTAGACTCTCTTTGTTAAAAGATGACATAACACACTAATCTAATCATAATTGTCTGATTACATGGCCTCCGAGTCAGGGACAAGCCTCCTCTAGCCATAACCTTGATCAAGTTTGTCGCATATGTTGACTTGGTTATAAGCTGAGGGTATGTCGACTTGGTTATAAGCCGCAGGTTGCGCCTGAGCAGCTAATTGGCTATACCCCATGTAAATGCAATTACCTGTAAATTCCATTATCTAAGAAAAATCATATCATCCGACGGTTGATAATTTTGAAAGGGCAAACAACCAATGTTGCTCATGTTGTTTACCATAAATCACTTACTTCTCTATATGTGCCCGGTAAGACGGTTACAAGTAACAACAAAACAAAGTTTGCTGTGCTCAAAACTATATAGACTCGTCTTAGCTCGATTACAACCCCTAGGTACGCACTTCACTTTTCGATTGTTGGCGTTTATTGAAGTTTTACTTTGAATTATTACATGTTAATGAACTTAAGAAAAAACGTTTTGAGGAAGAAAAAGTTAAATCAAAACCAAGAAAAATCATCAAAAATCAATAAAACAGGTTTATAAAAAGTTTGTATATTTCTGTATATGAAAAGGTTATGTCATAAATTCATTAAAACACAAAAATAAACTAAAAATTATTGTAACATATTTGAGGGGTGTTTGTTTAAGCTCATTTTTGAGCTTCCGAGTTTATATTATTGCGGCTTATATTTAATAAGCTTAACTTTTCTGGCTTATATTCAAACTTAAGAACATTAGAAATGGCAATCATACAGGCGGGGCAACCATCCCCATTCACAAACCCAATTACATAATTCATCATCAAACCCGACTCAATCCCCATCAGGGGTCTTATCAGGAGGCCGTGATGGTGCGACATGTTCCCCTAAACCTGGCCCACTCCCATTGGAGATCTTGTCGGGTTGTCTTTTTTAGGGGATGCTCCACCAAACTCGTATCGTTCCTAGTTTATTATTATTTTTACACTATTAACAATATGATTTTATGCAATAATTTGAAGAATGAGACGTAGTAACAATAAATTAAACACTGGACTTATGAAATTTTAACAATAGTATTAAATATAAATAACGATATGCTAAATCACAAATTCTTTATAATATTTTGACACAAAACAAGCTTTTATGATCACAATTTGCAATATTACAAAGGTAAAAACAAACGAAAATTAAAGAATTATCTTTTTAGTACGTAAATACTAACACAATATAATTTTTTTTTTTTTTTTTTTTTTTTTATGCTATGAAATTTACGAGATTATATAAGATATGAGAAAGATCAATGCAGAACACATATTATCTAAAGATCAAGCGGCTTGGATATGAGCCATTGATCGATTTTCTCCATCCTAGCGATCTAATATAAATATCTATTTTTATTTTATAATAACACAATGGCACCATTAAGTTAATTCACTCCCCCCCCCCCATTATTCTCTAACCAACCCCCGCTCCCCTCATAAGTTCACTCGTAGCTCACCTCCCTCTCTCTCTTCTCCCTCTACCTCGCTTCATTTCCCCAATTTAATACTTTAAATCAGCCAACACCACTAACAAACCACCGTTAATGTCAACCCGTCCCCTTCCCCCTCCCCGTGAATCATCGGCGCCGCCCAAAAAACTCATCAACCATTTAACCACCAACGGTGACGTCATCCGCAAACCTCCAAATCCATCTTCCGCAAGACGGTAATGGTGTTGAAGTGTAGAAAGGAAGATAAATATCAAGAAGCCTTTGATGCGTTTGGTTTTGTGTAACGAGTAAAGGAGTTTGAATTGCATTTTAATGGAGAGATAAATGAGAATGAGATTTTGTAGAAGGAGTGATAAGGGTGAAGTTCGATGGCTGCTTATGTTTGTTTTAGTAGTGATTTGAGATGTTAGTTGATTCGTTGTCAGGAGTTATAAGGATGGAGGTTTGTGTTTTATTATGGAAATTGAAAGATTGATGTAGAGAACAATGCTGCGTTGGATCAAGAAAAAGGTAGGTAGATTGATTGCAACTTGAATATGATGGTGAGCACCATTTTATTCACTTTTGTAGCTGTTGGTTATTAATTGATATGGCAGTAGCAAATTACAATATACACTTTTTTAGTTTTTGATTTTAAATTCACTTTTCTTATGTTTTGGTGTAATGGGTAGTTTTTTTTTGAAGATTTTACTTTTTTCCAATGTGTCGCACCAAAAAATCCACATGAGACGTTTTACAAATCAACATGTGATTACCTCAAATCATTTGTGATTTTATCTCAAATTATTTTATAAAGTGAGATCACATGTGATTTACAGACGAATCACATGTGATTTACACCACGAATCACACTAAAAAACAGGTGAATCACGTGTGATACTTATTTTTATATTAAACAGTTTATAATACCAAAGAATAAATCAGCACAGTGATTTACATTTTTTCATAACAAAAACAAAAAGAAAAAAATAACAGAATCAACACGTGATTTCACAATTTGTTTTAATAAAAAGAAGAATAAGTTGATTGATATTGAAGATCACATGTGATATTATTACTTTAAAAAATCGTATGTGACTTGTGAAATCACATGTGATTTTTTTCCCTGTACGCTGTGTTTCCGACCTTGACATTACGAGCCGGCAAAATCACATGTGATTTTGTGATTTATTAAAATCACACGTGATTTTTTAAAACGAATCCAACAAGTGATTTTACAAAAATCACGTGTGATTTTTCTGTGGAAATTTAAAAAAAATATTTTGAAAATATATAAAAGTGGCATATCTATAGAGAAGATAATTTAATTCTCGTCGTGATGAGTAATATTTTTTGTATTTGAAGATTTAACGTTTGCAAGATATGATTTATTTAAAAAAAAAGTTGGAAAAATGGGTTTATATATTTACATTTCTGCCCTCCCTTTGTAATTTATAGATGAACTAAAACGTTGGATGAAATCACAATGAAAAAGCGCTGTGATTGGCCTTTTGTTCTTTAAAGAATATTGGTTCTACAAGGATCTACCTCTAAGATTATTATGACTTGTAAGGAACCCAATTTCGAAAGAGAAACCAAACCTAAACCCATTTGATGCGAAATTTAGAAGGCGAGGCCATGCTTACCGGGATTAATGACGGGTTTCGAGGAATTAAAGATGGCTTATCGGGCCCTGTGGGCCTGGGCGTAAGTGCGTAACATTCCCCGCCCCGCTCTCCCCGAAACATATATATACCATATACATAGTTTTATATACATATTGTCTTATTAAGTATTGTGCGTAATTAAAAAAATAATTCTTTAAATTTCATTGTTTTTTATTTTGTAATATTGCAAATTGTGATCATAAAAGCTTGTTTTGTGTCAAAATATTTTAAAGAATTTGTGATTTATGCATTCGTTATTTATATTTATATTATTGTTAAATTTCATAAGTCCAGTGTTTAATTTATTTTATATGTTCCAATTCTTCAAATTATTGCATAAAATCCATATTGTTAATAGTGCTAAAAAAATAATAAACTAGGAACGACTGAGTTTGTGGAGCTCCCCTAAAAAAGGACAAACTCGACAAAGATCTCCAATGCGGGAGTGAAAAATAAAAAAATAAAATAAAAATGACCTTCTAAAATATTAACCAAAATGATTAAATAAGCTTAAATAAACACTAGCCTTGCCATTTTCTGCATACTGTATAAAGACCGAACTCATCTAAACCTTGTACTTAAAATCTCAACTAAAACCAATACACACAGAACCCTAAAACCCTTAACGCCGCCGTGAAAAACCAGCCATGCCTCCAGCCACCACCCCTTCCACCACCACCACCACCAAAAACCCAAAACCCAGAATCCAAAAAGCAGTAAACTCCCTACTCAAATGGAAACAAACCCAACTAAACTCAAATCCAAACACCCCCACTGATGACAACCACATCTACTTACTAACAACTCTTACAAAAACCCCACGTAAAGAATACACTAAAACCCCTTTCAAAATCCCTTTAAAACACCCTTTAAATATCTCACCAGAATCTTGCAGGACTTGCTTGATAATCGATGACAGACCAAAAACCCGGTCCAAAAAGCTCACATTTGAGTTTGCTAGTAAAAAAATTCAATCTTTAGGAATACCCATGTCGAAAATAGTAAAATTTAGCAAGTTAAAGTCGGATTACAGGTCATTTGAGTCAAAAATGGGCTTTTTTAACGCGTTTGATGTGTTTTTAGCGGACGAGAGGGTGATCGGGGTTTTGCCGGGGGTTTTAGGGAAGGTTTTTTATAAAAATAAGAAGAAGATTCCGGTTGCGGTGGATTTGGGGTTTGATAAGGATTGGAAGGAGGAGATTGAGAAGGGGTTTAGTTGCGGGTTGTTGTGGTTGAGTAATGGGACTTGTAGTGTGGTTAAAGTTGGGAAATTTGGGATGGGGGAGGGTGAGATTGTGGAGAATGTGGTGAGCGCGGTTAGTGAAGTGGCGGAGGTTGTGCCGAGGAAATGGGATGGGGTGCAGTGTATGCATTTGAAGTTTTATGATTCTTTGGCTTTGAAGATTTATGAAAAGAAGAGTAAAAAGTCATTAGGCGAATAGGTGAATGAATGAATGATGCATTTTTTGAGTTTTGTGTTTCTTTGGTTTGTTTTTGGATTTGTGTTGGATAATATTTTTTTGCGGCTTAATGCATATATAAATGGTTAGATGTTTTTGTTATGTTTGTTAAACGAATTGCCAACATTACTTTTGTTTTTAGATGTATAAGTTATAGAACTTTGTCATTCTTGTTGGTTATCGGTAAAGACAGGTCGTATGATGATTTACCGATGTATTCAGTTGCTTTTAAATGTATACGTTTGGGGAGTTTTGTATCTCTTGTAAGGTTGCTAGGAAAGATTGGTTTAATGATCTACCATCATTTGTTGGTGTTTTAGTATGAAGCTCTTTGGATTTTTTGTATTTTTGGTTTGTTATCAGCAAGGATTGATCATCTGATCATCACTAATATTATCTTGCACTTTTAAGGATATATACATCACGGGACAAGTTGTCTCTATTAGGAATTTAGGACTTATCGACAAAGATTGTTCATTTAATGATTTAACAACATTTTCGTGTGTTCTTAAGCATATAATTCCTTGGAACTTCTGTACTTTCGTGTGTTCTTAACAACATTTTTGTGTGTTCTTAAGCATGTAATTGGCGTGAGTTTAGAGCATACAAATCCTTGAATATTGTGTAATTCTTAGTTTTTGTGCGTTCTTAAGCATGTAATTTAGCTCCCCTCCTTGACTCCTTGTATCAAGGTGGTTTTAGTAACCAAGGCTCCTCACTTGCAGGCTTCAACTTCTGGACGGTATATAACTTCTTTCCTGGTTTTGGTGAAATGTTTATGGAAATCCAGTTGGTGCTTTGCCTTTTTTATATTTTCCAACAATGTTAGCAAATTTTGCATGATCAATGGTTGTTTAATCTGAGTGGAAAGAGTTTTCCAAGCTTGGTGTGCAGCTTTTCCTATAAGTTCTATTCTATCTGAAAGTGTCTTCTTTTTTATGAAACTTGCCTTAATGCGCTTTTATTTGTTTCCCATCAACCGGGACTTGGCAGCTTGAAAGACACTTTCAGATCAAAGCAACAGCTTCTGAGTTTTGACAATCTCCCTGTCTTAACAGTTTTTAGAAATGAGTTTGGTTTGCGAATTGGGATGTTTCCAGGTTCTTTAGTTGGCATTGATCTCTTTAAGTATTTAACGAAACTTGCAACAGTGATAACTGATAAGGGTTAAAGGTGAAGAATATGGTACTCGAGGAAAATGATTGTCGTGCCCATAGTTGTTAAAAGCGCGCCGGAGGCGCGGCTAGGTTCTAAATCCCATGAGGCTCAAGCAGTGAGTCTTTTTTAAGAGCGAGGCTAAGGACATTCAAGAGGCTCACCAGGCTCAATGCCTTGGTTGCGAGGCCCTTGTGGGCTTAGGCGCTCCTTATGCATATGTGGGGCTTTATCTAGTTTTTTATTTACAAATTTTAAGACTTTGAATGTATGCACTAGAGGTGCAAATCGGTCGGTTAAAACCGGTTTTCGGGTTTTAGAAAACCGGTTTTAAAAAAACCAGTTTTTCTAAAAACCAGTTTCGGTTCGGTTCGGTTTTTTCGGAGTCGGTTTTTTTCGGTTAAAAATGTCCGGAACGGTTTTTTTCGGTTATAAATTTTCGGAATCGGTTTTTTTCGGTTTTTTTCCGGTTCGTTTTTTTCGGTTATAAATGTTCGGATTCGGATTTTTTTCGGGTTATTTACCGGGTTCGTTTTTTTTT
>LBNU01009716.1:47110-109090 GCA_014162995.1 Artemisia annua
CATAAATAATCGTAGCAAGATGCAATGCATAAAAGTGTCAGCATTATCTATGTCCAATCAAACGCCCAATTCATGATCAATTTGGCATTGTTGACTATTTTGAGCGATAAGTGCAAATTGTTGCCTAACCATCGCCTAAAGATAAATTGTAATTAGCCAATAGTCATTCCAACTAATTTCATGCCCTAATCAATGCCTAATTAACTTATTTTTAGTGGAATGTCCATGCCCTAGTCATGTCAATCTTTTTTTTTTTTTTTCCTTTTTTTTTTTTAAAATCGAACGTTGCAATGTTTTTGGGTGGGATTGAATGCCCAACGTTACAAAAATTTAATGCCAAATGCTATACCGAATCGGTATAGCACACCGAATATGAAAATGAAACCATCATGCCGAGTGGGTGGTTTTGTGTTGCCGAATGAAACCGTGTGATGCCGAACCAAAAATACCAACGATGCCACCACCCTAAGATATGAGAAATGATAAACACTCCTATCAAGAATTTATACTCATCATTTTACTTATACATACTACGTAATATAATTTTGTGACATTTATTCATCCACTAAATTTTTTTCTTTTCATCTTCCGATTTGCAATAAATTTTGCAGGTAATACTATTTTGTTGGCAAAAGAATGAGTAGAAAGTTTTGGTTGGAGAATTTAGCAATAAAGATGTGATACATGAACCTAATAAATAGGCCTAACCGTAGACCTACCGCATTAATAACTTGTACATTTGAATAGGCCTAACCGTGGACCTACCGCATTAATAACTTGTACATTTGATAAATGTACAAGTTATTTATGCGATAGATCCACGGTTAGGCCTATTTATTAGAGCACACGCTATGGTAACGTGAGATGCTGAGTTATAGGGCTTTAACGCGCGTTTTTGGCTGCGTTACCATTGCACCCTCGGCGTTAACGCAGCGTTAACGTGGGACGTTAACCCACTAACGCTGCGTTGAACGTGGCTTTGTTTAAAAAAAAAAAAAAAAAAAAAAACTTTTTCCAAAACCTTTTTTCAACCAATTATAAATGTCTCTCGGTGTAATGTTTTTTTTTTTAATTTCGTAATGCTTTTTTTTTTTTTTCGTCATGTATTTTTTTTATTGCGTATTGTATTTTAATTACGTATGTAAGTATTTTTTTTTTCGTAATGTAATGTTTTTTTTTTTTTTTTCGTAATGTAATTATATTTTTAGATTTAATGTTATGGTTTTAAAAAAAATGAAGTATTATTTTAGTTTAGGGTTGAAATGAAAATATATGAAAAAGTTGAGTTATTGGTGATTAAGGTGAGTTATTGGAGGGGGGTTAGGCAGCACCCCTCCCTCATTTCTCCTTCCCTCACATGCCACACCAATCCCCCATAATGCACATCATCCTCCACTTTTCCCTTCACTCACTCAAATTTTGTTTGGCAACACACCCCCTCACCCTTCCCCCACTCTTTTTTTCATTTCTTTTTTTCTTTTTTTCTTATTTCTTTTCTTATTCTCTTTTTCTTATTTTCTTTTTTTTTTTGCTTTTTCTTTTTAATTCAAAAATTTATTAAAAAACTAAATTTCATTAAACTAAAATAAAAATTACATAATTTTATTAAACTAAACTTAACATAAAAGCCTACAAACTACATTTGGCCACCCGTACTCTTGCACATATTCCCGTTTTTTTTTCGATGACGAATTTCTTAAACTCCGGGTCCGGGATATTGTCGTGCGGGTCCATAAACAAACTTCATGTCACGATTATCACCTCTGGCTTGCATAAAGTTGAAAAATTCTTCGTCTTTTTTTTTTTGATCTCCACCTGCGACTCAGCAAACTTCTTTTCGGCCGCGATAACTTCAAAGCATCACGCATCGAAGTTCCGGCTTGTGTTTCCGATCCGTTTCTTTTGCTCTTCGATTGGACGTGATGAGTTGGCGTTCTCCGTTGAGGTTCGGTAAAGTCAAAATCTTCCACGTTTTTTGTGTCTCGTTTGCTGGGGTTTGAGCGCTACTTGAATGTCGGACCGACTTTCTTTTCTTGCTCGACCCCGTGTTCAGAAGTTTGACCTACCAACGGTTGTTCTTTCCACTTTTCTTGATCTTTGAGACGTGCACGCTTGGTATGCGAGAAAGCTTTCTTAAAGTGTTTCTAAAATCGAGTAGGGCGGTCTATAAACTTGAAGAATCGTCGCATCCACTTGCTTTCACACGTTTCTACAAATAAAACAAGTATATATATAGAAAATAAATAACAAGTAATATATATAAAAGTAAATAAAACAAGTATATATAGAAAAGTTAAAAATAAAACAGTATATATATAAAGTAAATATATACCGCTTGATATAATAACCGTTGAACATTTGTTATCAATGTTATGCATAGGAGTCCATTTCGAGTTCAATTGATGAATGATTGCGTTCGGTTCCCGGATTAGGGTTTTAAAAATGACCCGTAACTCGCCCCCAAAGAATCCATCTTTTTTTTACGGTCCCCAAACTTCTCGTCCACCGATATTTTAATCCAAACATTGCTAACGCCTCCTCCTATCTTGCGTCCAATTCTTGGGGTCTTGTTTCCACGCTATTGGCACCCTCATTCAACCACCTCGACCTCTTCGACCTCTTCATCAATTTGGTTGTGTCCTCGGGTAATCACGTCAACATTGTCGATAAAATTCAATATTTCGTTGTAATCATGAAATGGGTAACGGTTCCACTAACCGGTCACGCCTTTTTTTTTTGGGTATAGCGCGGCTCGTACGGGTCAAAAGTAGGCCATTTGAGTTTGTCGTAGTTGGTATATTGGGTATCAACGCATCGAAGTTTGTAGGAAGTTGCGGAGCGGTTGTTGATTTAGTAAAAAATGGGTGGGATTGCGGGTACATTTGTGGGCGATAACGGGTTGTGGAGGAAGATGTTTCGTAACCGGGTTGTGATTGAGAGTACATTTGTGGGCGGTAAAACGGGTTTGTGAAGATGATTCGTGGATGGGTTGACTCGAGGACGAATTGAGCCTCTCGAAGCACACCCTCGAGCCACGACACTTTTCCTAGGATATCTATTTTTGGGCTCCATTCTTTGCAAATAAACTTGAACTGTTTTGTTTTTTTTTTTATATAGAGACTGTTTTTTTTTTTTTTGTGTAAACCATCTCCATTTTTGGGCCAATTTTATAGAAAAGAAAAATACCCGTTAAGGACCGTTGCCCCCCAAAAAGCAATCCCAACGTCTCTTTTTCTCCTTCCCAACGGCTCTTTTCTTCCCCACACCGCTCGGTAAACTTTCCCTAACGGTGAACACCGCTGGGCTCACCGCAAGGGCGGCGGCGGTGTTCCCGTTCGGTAAAAGTCACCCCGCATGTCTCCCCGAAGGTGCTGCCAAGCCCCTGATGTGGGTGTTGAGTTAAAGTGTTGAGTTAAAGTGTTAAAGCTGACGTGGCGCTGAGTTATTGAATAACCTGAGTTACGATAGCACATGCTCTTAGCCTATCTATCATTTTTGTTTAGCAATAACATATGTTCTCAATATCAGTTATCAAACCAACTTAGCAATGAACAGTGAAATGAGAGTAAATGGGTCTTTTCAATTGATACAATAATTTCACTTTAATTTTTCTTAGTTTTATCCTTTACTCTTATCTAATTGTAACTTTCACCTTGTAGTCTAATAAAGTACTAGTAGCATTTTAACTAGCAATAGCTAACAATTTTGCTCAAGGTTGTAAAAATTGATATGGGCTAGTAAGGCGGTCAGTTAGGGTCTAGCGATTAATCGGTTAGGCGGGGATTAATCGAGGATTAATCGGATTGAATTTTTATGCACAAAATTGTAATTTTAAATATTATATTATATTATATTATATGTATAAAATAAGCATAATGCATCAAAGTTCAAATATTTCAAGTGTTCAGATATAAACATAATACATAATTCTTTAAAGTTCAAAGTCAAACATAGATATTACTCGGTTTGTTGACCATTTTTAAGCGATCTTTGACTGACTTTGTCCGATTAATCGGTTTGTTGACCAATTTTCAAGCGATTTTGTCCGACTTTTAAGCAATTTTGTTGACAAAGTTTTAAGCGATTTATTCTGATTAATCCGATTCGATTTTGTCCGACTAATCGGTTTGTTGACCGATTTTTAAGCGATATTTGACCAAAGCGATTAAATAGGCCGATTAGAATAAATCAAGGCGCTTAGTGAGCGATCAGCGATTATGCGGGGATTAATCGGCCGCCTGGGCCGATTTTTACAACAGAGATTTTGCTTATATTTCGTTTTGAATTTTGACTCATAGTTAGGGTTAATTCTACATATAGGTAACGAATTTTCCAAAATTTTCAATGTTAGGTATTTTACCCATGAAAATACCAAGTTAGGTAACCAAACTTTATGAAACCTTTAATGTTAGGTAATATCACCGGCTATGATAATGAGGCCCACATGTGACGTCACTACAATGGTAACATAACACTTTTCCCTCTTTTCCCTCTTTCTTCCCCTTTTTTACACATAAACCCTAATTTAAAACGGGTAAAACATAATCAATTAATTCTTTCAATAATCATAACGAATCCCAAATCAAAATCAAATTAAATCATGTCCTCTTATCNTTATCGTTCTAAAAAAAATTTATAATAACAACCATGACCAGGTTGTAGGACATCTAAATCATCTACAAACCTATATGGTTTAAATTTCACTAATACGCATTTCAGGGTGGTCAAGAGTTAGAAATACTCACAAATATATCTCCCCTAAACAATATACAATACTTTCTCGAATAAAGTGATGTTTGTTTTTCAAAAAAGACTTTTAACAGCCTTTTAATCTTACTTACTTAGACGCGTTATGACATTTGGGCCAAATGTGTGTGTGTGTGTGTTTTTTTTTTCTTGTTTAAATGCGGTCAGAAACTGAAACCTCTTGACCAACTAGACTGGGAGGAGGTTTCTTAATGACTGATGTCTTCTGAATTTATTTATTACACACACATACACACACAATCTTATGATTGTAAACTGAATGATAGTGATAATTTGTAAAATGATAAAGATGTTCAACCACATGAGAGTACAATACATCAATAATATATAACTACTTTACGAGATTAAAATTGCGACTATATCCTTGAATGTTTTATTTAAGACATTTTATTCCCACATTGCTAAACTATGTTAATTTTATGACTCAAATGCTCCTTATAATGTTTAAACACGTTTATGTTTCATAAGAATAAATTTGATTTGTACTTATATCATTCAGACATTTAAAAAGTAAAAAAACAAATAATCTCATATGACTCAGATTCAGACATTTACACATCAGATTCAGATTTAGATACTCTTAATAAACAAAGATCACCAAACCTGAAAAGAAAACTTATTCGTTTTTATCGTAGTGTTTACATAAAAAAAATTAAATCACGTCCGCCCCCTAAAAAATATAACTTTCTATGAAGAAACATAATTGTCAATATACCAAACCTTCAAAATACATAAATAGACAATGAATAACTACCAAATTTATATAAAACAAATAAACCACAAAAAGCATTTGTAGACTACTTGTCAATGGATACGTTCAGCCGTTCCCAAATCACGACTCCATTTGACATCAAAGTCACTTATTTTCCAAATTACCGTCCTAACACAAAAAGTAAACGTTAAATATGTTATTTAACGACCACGTCACTTTCTTTTATAACCCACCACTTCTCCATTTTCATTAAACATTGCCGTCTAAAATGACAAGAGATGGTCCATCGTTTATATAAGTACTAGTAATAATTATCAGTGGGGAAATGAATATATATTTGTACAATCTTTATATTTAAACTAGTTCAAGCAGTTGCTGACTTTGACTAGCAATACACCTAGTTTTCTTCTGTTGGACACGACTTTTTCATAACTCGACATAATTGTTATGAGATTTAAACCAACGACTATTTGATTGGAGAATAACCAAAGAGTACCGTTAAGATAAAAATCTATTGATTTTGAATACGATTATAATATCACCATATCAAATAGAATATTATTAACAAGTTGCGATAAAAAAATTAGAGAAATATGACATGGTATAGTTTTTATGTGTTTCTACCACAAAAATATACCCAATCTCGCCAGGATGAGATGTGGGGTTTCGATATATTATGTATACAATTAATCAAATTTTACCCATCATTCACATACATTTTTCTTAAAAGTCTACAATTACACTCACATATACCGCTAAATGGAAGACCATTGCCCATGAGCGGAAAACCATCTAAGACCTAACACCACGCGCGATGGTGGGATTTTTGTCCCTTTTTGGTGGTGGTGCCAAACGGGTTCCAAGGCACAAAGGTGAAAAATGGGCCCAGTGGTGTTTTTATTATTACAATATTTATTTAGGGCGCGTTTAGTAATGAGGTTTTCCAGAAAAATTTTCCAAGAAAACCTAAGAAAATAGAAAACGCGTTCAAATTGAGTTTTTTCCAAAAGTTTTCTTGGAAAAATGGAAAAGCTGTTTTCCAAGTTTATAACTAAGTTTTGGAAAACTCCTTTTATGAGTTCTCCATAGGTTTTCCATTTTAGAAAACTCAATCTAAAGACGTTTTCAAGTGTTCTCTAGAGAAAGAATAGCTCCCCCATTCTCCAGAAAACTGAAAAATGAAAACTAGGAAAAATTTTCCATTACTAAACGCGCCCTTAGTTTGTGAATACGTGGTATATTATGGGTAGATTTGTATAAAATTTGATATTTTTACATTTTTTATTTGGTGATGACCATGATGAGTAAAATGTGATTGGTTAAATTGTGTACTAAATGATAATGTACTGTTGGTATGAAGCAGATTACATGGTCTAAAATCACTTGTTAGACAAACTTTTTTGCAAACAATGTATCATGATTCATGAAGATGACATGATGATAAATTAAGAGAAATGTATTAAACAAATAGTCGGAATGGTCAACGAGCCTTGTACTTGCCTTTTTGGATCTATATGAGTACTTCAAAAGTTCAAATTAAAGGACCGTCTACCCATCTTTGAAAAGGTAAACACTTTTTCTTATTCTTAATAGTGTATTTTGTATCTCATTTTAGTATTTTACCACTTGCTAAAGCATAAGACAAACCATCTTTCATATAAAAACGAAATAAGATTTATGTTCTTGTTGTCTGAAATAGTTGACATGACATGTATACATATTATATCTTATACCGTACATATTTGTCAGGGCCGGCTTTAAGGGAGTGCAAGAGGTGCCATTGCACAGGGCCACCGATTAACGAGGGCCACAAAATTCCATGCACTTTATTATATGTATATACACAACATGAGGCTTGAGTTTAATTAGTTCACGCACTAGTGATACACGTGTATTTTGTATGTGTGTTTAAAGGCCTCTTTGTGGTGATGGCACGGGGCCACCGAAATCCATGAGACGGCCCTGATATTTGTCCAAATCATTGCGAGTGTAATGTTACTTCCATTTATCATAACATGAAACAATGATATAGAACTCTCTTTAATCATATTCATTATAGCAAATGTATCAAGTTGATGTCTGCTCGAGGGTAAAATCTTAGAATAACCTCTAATGCAGAATGGCCAGGAACACAATCCACGTTTATTTGGGTATCATCTTCTAATTTATGTGTAAATCGAGCTTAAAACAAACAAAAATTGGTTGGAAATATAGCTAAGAAAGATGAATACAAAATATAAAATGTCAATAATCATGACACAACTGTAGCTTTTCTATCACGAAATTCATGATTATTGAGTATTTAATGTTAATAAACCAAACATGATCTTAAACCAATCACAGGCATTTGACAAAATAACTAGATTTTTTTTCCTAGAGCATTGGGTGTAGTAACGCACCACCAACGCCAATCTCACGTGTTACTCTTTTGGCTTGAGTGATGCCAGTGGCATGCACCATTGAGTAGTTTTTTTTTTAATAGGTTTTTGTGTTGAGTTTGTGTTTTAATTGGGTATGACGAGTTTCGAAAGTAGGATTTTGGCTTAAGTGATTAGGGAAAAAGCTATAACAGAAGTAAAAGTGAAAAATGCGTGGACGTCACATAAAAAATGTTAATGCTTATGTGTAATCCACATTCAGACTATCAACATCATGATTAATCGGTTAATCAACTATTGTAGGCTTGTAGCAATGGGCTTTTCATGCATTCAGCTCTTATATTTATTGGGCTTATTTAGGCTTCTCAACTTTCGTTTTCTTTGCTTGTAAAAACATAAACTGTTGCCATAAACCCATTATATGTGCCTGACTGGGTTTTATGTCAAGTTCGTAGTTCGTATTCTTGCTAGCATTAAAGTAATAAATTCTTCGAGTCAGTTACTCAGTTATATCCACTTTCATGTTTTTTGATTTAATATTTTAAGTTATTCTTTATGTTTTTTAGAAGTCCTAATACCTAAGTTTAGATACAAGACAGTCACATATTCCTTATACCCTATTGTTTAATGTTAAAAACATTTTTTTTAAGGCAATATATTAAACTAAGCGGAAACCGCAACAAAAGTACAAACAAATGGCCTCCACTTATTATTATTTTTTATTTTTTATTTTTTATTTTTATTTTCGGTGCAAATGATGAATTTATATTAACTTTCCAAACAAATCTGTACAGAACTTATCAAGAGATACAAAAGAATTGGACAGCCCCTAATTCTTTATACAAAACAGAGCTAACCAAAGCATTCAAACTAACTATCAATTCTTTCTAAACTAACATAGTTTGTCTGATATCTATCTATTAACATAGGATCTCTGACAGTGCACTCTTTTATCAGCATACCATAGTACATTTCATTCCTTCTTATTGCCATAACAGACACTCATCAAATTCACCTTTTATGCACCTTAACCATCTAGCTACATTCCCATCTTACCCTCCTCCTATGCTCACTCAACAAACACCCACAGTAAGTATAAGAAAGATGAGTTAATGGCTTCACTAGGCACCAATAACCTCTCCACTGTAGGGGCTATATCAATTGTGCTATATTTCCATTTACTACAATGGCTTCACACAATTGGGAATACACACCCTACAGTGAGTACCAACCATTCCTCCTTGGCAGTGTATAGATAGGACCAAGTATGTTCATCTTTCACTCCTCACTATTCCTATCTTCATACACTGCCCACCATACTCACTTACCCTACTCAACTGGAAACCTACTTTATGGACAATTTGGAGTACACTTGTTAAGTAGACCCAAAAGCTTTTCTAAGTGTCTAATAAAGACCAACTCAGATGAGTGATTTTGGGTAAACTTAAAAAGTAACTTTAATCATCCAAGATACAAGGCCATCAGTTGAAGTGAGTACAAGTAATTCTCACATTTCAAGATGAAAGTGAGAATTTTCTGGTTAAAACCATTATATTAGAAGCCGGTATTCAAGAAAATCACCACCTGCATTTTAATTCTGAGATCCTTTCAGGAGATATTACTAGTGCCAAACACCCTTTAAAGGTTTTAAGACAAAATTCACAGTAACATATCATAGCAGGAAACTTCCTTAAGTGAATTACTCAATTAGCCATCTCTATCACTGATTGCAGCCCATCCTCACAATACAATGGCAGAGGGACCAAATTGAACCAGTTTTCATCCACAAGATACAAGCCATCTGCTATATTTCATCATACACCCATACTTTTAATCAACCTTCATCTTTTGTTGCAAATAATAGACCAAATACTTTCTATATCTCTGACTGCTTTACTATCTTTGACTCTTAGACTTAGCAGTTTCCATTTCACATTGGCAATGATCACTTTTACCACTTCCTCATGACTTTTACTCTCCTCTTTGAAAATTCTGCAATTCCTTTCATTCCAGATACAATAGACACTTGCAGCAAATATTAATCTTCTTACTACATTCCAGATATTATTTCCATTTTGTCCATTAATATACTCAAGAAGGATATCATGCCAACTGATTAAATCTCCTTTCAGCATAGCCATAATTTTAGTCTTATTCCAAAAAGCCCTTGAATATTCACAATTAAAGTATAAATGCTCCAAATTTTCAGTGTCATTCTTCAGATAACATCTATTTACTGCACAGTTCCCCCACTTTTGTATTCTATCTTGAGTGGACAGTCTATTGTTAATAGCAAGCCATAAGATAAATGCATGCTTTGAGATGCATTGTGAAAACAAGACTACCTTCCACCATGACACATCTGGATCATTTACCCTAAGCTCCCTACACACATTCTTTACAGCAAAAATCCATCTCCTTCCCATCACAATTAGTCCAAACAGCAAGATCACATTTCTCAGGCTCTAAAGTTGGGACGTTGATGCTAGTAATATTACTAAATTTACTGTACCATTCAAATGGCCATCTCCAGCTTCCATTACTTAACATATCACAAACTTTCAAACCAGTATCCAGTCTTACATCATAAAGATCTCTATGGGTGATATACTGACTTAGAGGACCCAATTGACTCCAATTATCATACCACATAGAAATATTCCTTCCATTTCCAATCTTAAACACAATTCTATCCCTGATTTTGTCTCTGATTCTCAATATATTCTTCTAACCCCAACTATCATTAACATCAGTTTCAGCTTCCCAAAAAAAGCATAAACCTTTACAAATGGCCTCGACTTTATCAACAAGATGATTAAATGAAATGGACCCAATAGAAACATTTACAAATGATAACTTACATAACCAAAAAAAGCACATAAACCTCATCTGAACCAACTTATTCGAAACTACTATCATAGCTAGGCCTATCCCACACACTCTGACCCATAAAACTAAATACCTACATGAATGTAAAGTGCATACCATGGATAAAACAAAGACCAGTACATACTAGGTACCTAAACCAAACAGCATTTCACACTAGGAACATAAATAAAACAACTCATAACCTTAAAATGCAGTCTGCAACTTCTGCCATAACCTTTTAAAACATCAGCTGCACCACACATGAATTGCATCCGGACCATCAGAATCTCAATTACGTCGGACCCACGAGCTATTAGCGACCAGGGCCAAACCAAAGGCTTATTAGAATTTAAAACACACATCATAGCTAACCTTAAACGAGCATCACTGAATTCTATAGCTTGAAAGGTCGATGAACCATTTCTGCCACTCGAAAGAAGCTTTCTTCGATCTCCTCGACACCCAGTCAAAGCTCTTAACTTGAATTTCATGAAAATTTTATTAATACTAGCCACTTTTGCTTTGAAGACGCAAGAATTATGCTCCTTCCAAATGTAATACCCGGCTGTCCATATCAGCAATTGCCACAAAACTTTCGAGTAAGATTGAACAGCCACATTCCCACTAAAACGAAACATATCATTTACCGTAAAGACATTACTTGGACTGAACTCCCATCATTCATAAATTTTGTCCCAAACACTTTTTGCCACTTTACACATCATTAAACTATGATCACACGATTCCACCCTATCATCACAACATGGACATAATAAAGAATCAAACTCAATTCCTCTTTTGTCGGGCTCCACACGAACCAGAATTCTCCCATGTAAAACTCTTCATATAAAAACGTTTACTTTGAGCAAGTTTATTCCATAGTGTCTCTTGGGTCATATTTGCCACACGAAGCTGTACGTCATCTAACATAAAAGCCAAGACTTTAACCTTGAAATTACCATCATCAGTAAGGTTCCAACGCCACGAGTCCCTGCAATTAAGAGATAAAATAACACTTTGTAAAAGCCCCGTAAGCTCTGCCACGTCGCCACAAGCTCTCCCTCTAGGCTCCCTCACCTACTCCCATTCCCACCTCCAGACCCCCTCACTCCATCTCCCTCCATCAACCACCCGAGCCTCCTTACGCCTATCTAGTTGAAATAACCTAGGAAATCTTTGACGAAGCCTTATATCACCAACCCACCTATCTTCCCAGAAAAGTGTATCGCCCAATACCCAAATTTTTTGAGAAAGAAGAAGAAAAGTCAATCCCAACTTCGTCAATGTCTAGACCTACCTTCACAATATCATGCCAAAGTCCACTCCTACCCACCCTCGAGCCTACACCATCAACCTCTAAACCGCCACTCTCTCCATAAATACTTTTAATCACCCTCACCCATAAAGCACTACCTTCTATCTTGAACTGCCACCACCACTTTCCCAGTAACGCCCAATTTTTAGCTCTAAGTNTATCATGCCAAAGTCCACTCCTACCCACCCTCGAGCCTACACCATCAACCTCTAAACCGCCACTCTCTCCATAAATACTTTTAATCACCCTCACCCATAAAGCACTACCTTCTATCTTGAACTGCCACCACCACTTTCCCAGTAACGCCCAATTTTTAGCTCTAAGTGACCCGATGTTTAACCCCTCAGCCCCATAAGAAGATAAAACCTTATCCCATTTAACCCACGGTAATTTTTTATTTTCCCCCACCCCACCCCAAAAGAACTCTCTCCTAATACTCTCCAGTTTTTTTTATCACACATAAAGGCACACGAAACATTGAAAAATAATACAATGGCAAACTTCGTAGAATTGATTTAACTAGTGTCAATCGTCCCCCAAAAGACATTGGTTTTGCTTTCCACTTGCATAATCTTTTTTAGAATTTCTCAACCACATTTCTTCATGAACTTTCCCAACGCATACAATCCCCAATTGGAAGTCCCAATTAGGTAACGCTACATTGCATCCAACTTGCCATATTACTCACTTCACTCGAATTTACCCCAACACCATACAATCTACTTTTATTAAGGTTTACCTTAAGACCCGACACCCTCTCAGAACACCTCAAGATACACATTAGATTCTTTGCATTTTCTTTATCTCATTCACCAAAGAAAATTGTATCGTCGGCATATTGTAAGTGTGATACAACCACTCTTTCGGATCCCGCATTAATTCCTTTAAAGATGCCTTTTTCAACCACCTCTTTAATCATTGAATTCAACCCTTCTGCCGCAAGAATGAACAAGAAATGCGACAATGGGTCACCTTGCCTTTATGTTTCATATCCTGTGATTCACAACTTTTGTTCAATTTTGTTTTTCGCATCATGGTATAAATGTCGTAAATAAGTAATATTGTTTCTTGCTATACAAAAGAGGTTTTTATGTGATTTTGACATAGCTACAAATTGACGTACGAACTCATTTGACCCAACTTTGTTCGGTAAATGAACACTATAAAAAATAATTTATACTTGCAAAATCTAGCTAGTATTTGACATTTTGGTCACTCTTACAAAGACTAATTATCATCCAACTAATATTTTCTTTTGGCAGAAATTCAAATCACAGGAAAAGTCCTTAAAAACTCTCCCATTCTCGAAACAATCACTGGATTCTAGTGAATACACACACAATTTTTTTTCTTTTCTTTAAATATGTTTATGACAAGATATTCAACTACTCAAAAACCAAACCCTCACCAAAAAAACTGATGCATGAAAAGGACTTCTTCAAATTTGACTATCTCCTAGATTCATCTACCATTTCAACTAACTTTATTAACAAATCTAATATTTTATAAGTTTAAATATTGCATCTTAACAGTATTAAAAATTAAGATTCATGGATCATGATGGAAAAATGCTAATCGTGTTACAATGACGTCAATGAACTATTGACCTAATACGTTAGTTCAGATCAGAAAACAAAAGATTTTGATTATTTGGACAAATAAAGGTATTCCGTATTTATTTTTCCAGATTTTGCTAACATGTACACACTCGGCACATGTTAAAAAGTCTAAAGAAATAAAGATAAACATACATGAACATTGCACATTCACAACACTGAACCATCTCACACTCTTTGTCCTAAAGACAGTAGGTTTCTTTAGATCTATGCAACAAGCCTAGGGTCATGGTGTTCCCACCGATATGAATATATGATCTATACCAGCCTTTTGAGGAAGAAGATATGTATCAAACACAAGTTTTATAAACTAATTACAAGCCAAATAATCGAGTTTTATATCAAGAGACTTTTTCATCACAAAGTTTACTTTCATGAACGTGATCGACGTATTTTATTTACAACCGCATTTAATACATTATAATTGTTTATGTATTTAATCTAACAAATACTGAAAAATATACCAATTGAATCCCCACATTTTGTGGTGCTCACAACGTGCATTTCCACCATGCAATCTCACGTCTAAACCGACCTATCATTTTAAGTCAAATGAATAAAAATCCACAAATTTTATACCATTTATATCATTATAAAAATCAAATTCAATACTATAAAAAGAGTATACGAGCTAAATTGGCCAACTTTTTATTAAAAGCTAACTAGTTAACATTTTCAGCGTGAATTTTAAAGACATGTATTTTAATTATATGTATTGAATTATACGTTTGTATTACATTAAATACGTAATGAATACCACATAATCAACGTGTATGTCAAGTATTTCAATAATGTAACTTTAAGAAAAAACCGTTGACATTTTTTAACGTAAGCATTCATATTCATAATTCAATATAATTAAATATTGACAACACTTTGAAAAATGACACTTAATCCCCCATTAATTAATCCTTTTGGCAACTTGATCCCTTCTTTACGTTGCAGTTGACTTTTTAATATCAAATAATATTTAAAATCAACCCCACCAAATAACCTTTTCTCTAGTTTACACCCAAAAAGCATGGTTGGCAAAATCACCATTTCATATTATCATTCACTTCATTCTATTCATAACCATTTTTCTCAAATCACCCTAAGAAAAAGATCATGAATAATAGCACCGATCCGAACACCGGCGGGTTCCTTGGCTCAGAAAACATAAGCGGGTTCGGCTATGGCATAGGGATCTCAGTTGGGATGTTGTTACTTATCACAACTATCACTCTAGCTTCTTATTTTTGTAATAGAACTACACAATCTTCATCATCACCTTCAGCCGCATACATACGTGCTCAAAGAAATAGTCTAGCTCATGCTCTAGGTCAACCTCAGTCCACCCATTGTGTAGTTGATGTTGGCATAGATGATGAGACACTTTTGAGCTATCCCACTATGCTATACAAAGATGCAAAGATCAATAAGTGGGATTCGGGCTTCTCGACTTGTTGTTCTATTTGTTTGGGTGATTATAAAGGAAGTGACATGCTTAGGCAACTTCCGGATTGTGGTCACCTTTTTCATGTCAAGTGTGTTGATCCATGGTTGCGGGTGAACCCAACGTGCCCAAATTGTCGTACTTCTCCATTGCCAACACCTCTCTCAACACCTTTGGCCGAAGTTGTCCCGCTTGCAATGAACAGAAGAAGCTGATTTATTTTGGTCTATTTTGATCAGTTTAGTTCGATTTGTTTGAACAGTTTTATGATCATGTTGTGACCTTGTAAGTTTTACATTTTACTTTATTTATGATATACTGTAGATCTTGTAGAATTTTAACTATTGGAAATATTTGGAATGCATACATTTGTTGTATATATTTTACCATTTTTATCCTTTCATTTAGTCATGCCTGATATTCATTTTTTCACATTATTTAAGTTTTATTCGAAGTTCTGCAATTTTAAGTTGCTAATCTTGCGTTGTTTGCAGTCTTTAGATTTGAACATATATTATAGAAGATGTATCAAACCAACTTGTGTGTTATTGAGAGTATAACAGACTATCAAAAATGCCAATTAAGAATGTTCTTTTTCAATAGGGTTAAGTCTATTTATTAGCAATGTACTTTCACTACTTTACAGATTTAGGTAACGAACTTTTTTTACTGTCAACATAGTCATTAAAACCGGCTAATTTTTTTACTACATAGTAAATATGCTCACATGCTAATTTGGCAATAGGGTAAAACGGTAACCAAGCTAATTTGGCATTTTATTTTTATTTTTTTATGCTTAGGTGTTATCTTATGTGACATAATTATGCTTATGTCATCCGCATTACAAATTCTCCGGCAACCACCATCTTCTCTGGCAATCTTCATATTTTCCGGCTAACACAATTTTCCTACAAACACTACAAATACATCAAAAAAATTATCACACGAATAGAAATACAAATGGTAAATAATAGACTTGATTGCTAATTAAATTATATATAAAACTGCTGGATCTAATGAAACGAATATACAAATCCAATGATAATACTCAACATACTCGCTTTGCAAACCCGTAATCTCGTTTTGCAAACCCCGTAATCAACTGGAACCCATATCTTCGACAAAGTCAGAAAACATATTTGTTAAAACATATAACTGGATATTTTGTGTGAAACAAACAAAAACTAGCTATGATTGTTGCGATAAGTGCCTGTAACTCACAGGAATATGCCACAAGCAAAAATAAATAAATAAATAAATAAAAAGTGGGACATTTTTCCGGCGAGTCGTATCCGACCAGATCCAGTGATGTGAGTGTGTCTGTTTGCACCGGCACAAACACCCCTGAACCCTCTACTTCTAAAGATCTGAAGAGTGGGAGGTGGGACACTTTTCCGGCGAGTCATATCCGACCAGATCCAGTAATATGAGTATGTGTTTGCATCGACACAAACACCCCTAAACCCTAAACTTCTAAAAATCTCTCAAAAACCTACATCAAGTAATCATACCCTTTTGATCATATGTAAGTACTTGGTTTTGTTTTTAACCATCCATTTTTAACCCATTACTAGTAGTCGACATTTTGATCTTCATGTAAAACATTATAATTATGGGGTTAGTTTATTTTTATTAAACGTGGTGTTTCTTGATCTTGTGATGACAACATCTGTGTTTTTGGTAATGAAAATATGAAAGATGGTAAGTGTGGAAAAATGAGTGTCCACGTGAAAAGTTGGTTACCTAGATCTGTAAAGGGGTGAAAGTACATTGCTAACAAATAGACTTAACCCTTTTCAATATCATAAGTAGGCAATGTGATTTAACGATATCTAAACATATGGGAGAGGCATATCAAAACCCTTGTAGCCTAAAGGGGGAGAGGCATATCAAAACCCTTGTAGCCTAAAGGCATACATGCTGTGCGATTATTTGTCTATTCTAATATATAAAAATTCAAAACATGTCAATATCCACCAATGAAAAAATGTTGTCTAATAGTAAAAAAGTTTTATGACTGTTCTAATTAACTCATTCAAACTTTAAAATAACCGCACAAACAATCAAAGTTTCAAAAATGCTCTATTGTTGTACGTAAATGTTCAACAAAACTTTGTTTAAGATGTTCATATGTGAATGATTTGGTTGTACCTTAACAATAATTGTCACCCCCTGAATTTAACTAATCTCAACGAAGTTAATGTACAACCAAGTTTAGAAATTGTTATGTCTTGGTCACTCAAAAATAAAGATTTCACAAAAAATAAAGATTTCACAACAATATAATTGAAACTTTAAATGATTTTTATATGACTAAATTAAAACAAAGCTCACACTTGCTACTCTTTCTTTCAAGTTTTTCAACCTATGCCATTTTATAAAGGCTGACCCACTTATATAAGGAGATGGTAAAGATCAATATATATAGGCCCAATAAATTGTCCACTAAAAAAGTACCCAAAGCCTGGCCCAAGGCCTATTAATTACCAAGGTTCACAATATCACAATGTGAAATCAACCTCAACATTTCGATACAACATCTATATCTTCCAATATCTATGTAACTCATACAGCTTTAAACAGTTATGCAAGTATGTAACCATTGTTATTAGATATACAACACTTTAAAAAGAGCGAATGTGTTTAGTGCGACTGTATTCTAGTATTTACATAGTCTCTCTTAGAAAAGAGAGTTGTATGTGCATAAAATAGGAGCTCATTATATCAACAACATCTTATATTATACTTGTTTTTACATGCATAAGATAAAATCACACAATGGTTGTCTTTCAAAGTCCTTACAACTTTTATGCATGACAAGTTGAAAAGTGAAAAGGGGAGACCCATCGATCGTGAGACTTTTATATAAAGGACGACGTCCACTTTACTTATAACCAAAAGGGGAGACCCATTAATGAGAACATCCCTAGTTGACATCAAACATGATAAAGTCGTTACAGTTTCTATGTTTTTCGCTAGTTCAGTCACACTATTACAAGTTCAAGTTGCAACAAGCTAGACCTGTGAAACCTGTAAGATAGTATTTGTGGTTTTAAGAGGAAACCATTCACTAGTCTTGAATACATTGATATATGCAACTCAAATTAGCGTATGGACGGATGGGATACTATCATACTATGCTGTCTTTTTGGCAATGCATACATGTTGTAACTTGAAAATAACATTTTGCATTTTCGACATGATCTTGATCATGTTTTTGTTCTATTAGTATTTTATATAACATTCTTTCGAACATATATTATGTTTTAAATAACATAATTGTCAAATATTGTTTAATAAACAAATTAAAGCCACGATATTAACTAAAATTAATGATTAAAATCTCAAAATTCAGTAAATAGTCTATAACTTACTTGTTACTTGTGCCCTAAGCAATCACACGGGTTAGAATAAAAACAATTGAAGTTTTTTTTTGAACGGCGATTAGATTAAAAACTCACTAGCAAGACACTAGTGAAAAAAGAAATTACAAAATGATTGAACAAGCAAATTTAGGATCTGAGATCCAATCCAACCAATTAGGATGTAAAATCTTATTCCTATTCAAAATCCAAGAATGCGAGAAAACCATGATTTCTTCCATGAGAGTGTCCTTCCTCGTAGGTTTTAAATCAAAGCAAATTGGGTTTCTGTATCGCCAAATTATCCAAAAGGATGTTTGTATCAAAACATCCAAACAGATTTTAGCATGCTTGTTGAGAGATAACCCATCACTCCACTTGATTAAACCATTGATGTCTTTTGGGAAGTCGCCAATATTCCACCATCTTGATATTGTTTCTGTTTTGATAGTTTGCACGTATTGGTGTCGTAATTTTCATGGGACTCATCCTTTTTAACTAACTTGTTAAGAAGGCGAGTTGACATTTTTTTTGTATTTTGCAAGGTTTTCAAGATCGGAATCCTTACCCAGGATTGTTTTCGTCTTTGCAAGATCGAGATCGTAAGATCGAATCGGAATCTTAATATCCTACTATAATTTTTCTTAATAGCTTTTTTAATATCATACAAATCTACAAGTTAGTCTATATCATAAACATAAAATTATTGGAATTATCATAAACATAAAATTATTGGAATGTTTTATGAAAATGTTGTCCTAAATTATGTTTCTGGGATGTTTAGGAAGATTAACATGTTGTTTTTTAAAGTTTATAAATCATAATTAATAACTTTGTAGTTTTTTAGTTTGTTGTTCGAGAAAAATAAGATCGGATCGGATTACATCTTAATATCCTATGGTCAAGATTAGGATCCTATAAGATCTTAAGCTAGCAAATTAAGATCCTACGTAGGATCGAGATCATTTTTGCTATGTAGTATCGTAAAATCGGATCTTAACGACCATACGACCATGGTATTTTATACTTTGGGGTTTGGTTCTATAATATATCTTGCCTTTTAACAAAAAAAATGGTAAAATATATATAAACATTCAGTAATAAATTTTGGAAATTTGCCTATTATGCGAACCCTTGGATCACACGGCATTGATTACAGTATATATATAGTCTGTTCATAACAAAAAATTATATCACAGTCTACAATCTAACAAACACAGTAAGGTTTATTGTGCCATACGTTTTTAAGTTTTTCAGTAATTAGTATCAATTAATTTTTAGATTAGGCATAACTTACGATTGTTGTTAAAGTGTTCTGACCTTCATTGTTTCCTTTTCTTGTTACTAACAGGTAATTTGTTAATTAGCATGAGCGGTTTCATTGATCATTACAGTTTTCTTGGGCTCCCGTCTAGCGAAAAAGGATTCAAGGTTTCAAAGGAAGAGTTAACAAAAGCATACCGATCAAAGGCTTTGGAATTGCATCCTGACAAGAGTCTGGACGACCCTAACGCTGTTGAAGATTTTCAACAACTTCAAGAGTCTTATAAGATCCTCAAGAACAAACAAACTAGGGAAGCTTTTCATAAGGAACTTATGTTCGTGTTGAGAACTTTTCCAACTACGGGTATACTGTATAGTTATGAATAAGAATAATAATTAGTGGATTTTGTTAAGTATTCGGAATATTAGTAGTAATTGTTTTGGTATGTTTCATCTTAATTGGAATTTATGTGTGTTTTTTGTGCTTTACGTGTTGTTGCATCTCGATCATGACTAATAAGGGCCCGTTTGTTTTGAGGTTTTTAGTCCAAAGGATAGGCATTAAAGTAAAAAACATTGTTTGGTTAAGGTACATAGGATTTGAAAAGTGGGACTCAGTCAGGATAATATGGGATCTACAAAACCTCTCAGATAACTCCGGATTATCCTCTATTCCTCTGACACCACTCCCACTTGCCCACTTTCTCTTCCCGCCTTCTTTCCTTTTATTTTCTCGCCCTTATCTTTTTCTTCCTACAAAATGGATTTGTCAATCACATAGTAGTTTATTGGCTTCTTAACTTCTTTCATGTGTTCATCTTTTGGTGAGTATTCCAATTTCCATGTTTTTATACAATACATGAATCCGAATTTTTTTTGCTCATCACTATGCTAATAACTGTGCTTTAGGTTTTTTAGTATGCATATTGAAACTAAAAGCCAACATTGCAGAACAATAAAGGAAGAAAGCTATTTGGCCATCCAGGAATCATAACTTGAATCCATAATGGTATGTAAACTTGTGTTGTTTTGGCCTCTAATTAAATTACTAGTGTTTTGCGATTTCCCCCGTTTTAGTGACTCATACAATGAAACTTCTATTATAAAACTATATGAAAGCTTATCATATCTCATATGTACACCAAATGTTCGATCAAATGCCACTAGAAGTGTAGCATCAGGTTATAAAAGTTTTACCTTTGTGTTTTCATCTATATTTAAACTTTACATCAGTGGACTTTTTTTTACTACATTTTATGTAGAAATTATTTTACAAAATGCTTATGTCGATAACTTGTTTATGTCGATTTTACACAGCCACTCAAATAGACATCAACCTCTTTTAAGCACTATTTTGATCAAACTCGTACATATTACATACAAAAAGAATTTGGGTATTAAGCGTGTTGATAATAGTTGGTTCTCATGATTTGTTATATATCTTCATCAAGCGACCCCATTTTATAGATTGGTTTTGATAAATTTTGATGAGCTGAAAATTTATTTATCTATGGTTTCTTGTGTACAGGCTCAACTAATGAGCTCTATGGCTCAGACGACACATTCTTCACAATCATATCGGCCTGCTCCAGTCACACACCCTTCATCAGCTGATGAGTCTGCTCCTATGGTTTCACCGCCTTACCAATTCGGTTCTACAACACATCCTTCACCAGCTTATCAGCCTAGTCCTACGACTCAGTCTTCACCATCTTACCAATCTGCTCCAAATTTGGCACCGTGAGTTATTTCACTTTAAACATTGCTAATACTTTTTTGAAATTGATTTGAATTGTGCTTTGTAAAGTAATAAAGCAACTTAGCTCCATAATACGATTACTATAACTAATATTAGCATAAAGATGACATATTTAATGGTAGTATGGAATTGTCTTATAAAACTAGCCATCTAACTATAACTAAAGTTACCCCCTGTTGATAATGTTAGTGTGGAAAGATCACGAAGTCGTGGTAGAAAAAAATGTTTCTGGGAAGAAAGTGAGATTCAACTACTAATTGAAGTGCTTCAAGATATGGCATGTGATCCATCCTGGAAGACCGATACTGGTTTTAGAAGCAACTACATGTGTGAGGTACATAGGAGGATTCTTGTTAAGAATGTTTCGCCTCATATCGAGTCAAAAGTCAAATGGCTAAAGACAAAGTTTCATGCCATCAATGATATGTTGAAACAAAGTGGGTGCTCATGGAATGATATCGACAAAAAGATCGCGTGTGAACGGGACTGGTATGACAGTTATTGTAAGGTAAGATTTATATGATTATGTGTCTTATTCCTGTAATATATATTTATATATTTTTGGTTCATTTTTTAGTTTATGATGTATCATTTTTTTTATTGAAAACAGAATCATAAGGATGCACAAGGATTGTGGGATTTTGAATTTCCATATTTCAACCAACTTGAAGTGGTGTATGGAAGGGACAGAGCTACCGGTTTAGTTGCTGAAGGATATGAAGATGCCATTCACAATTTGGAAGTAGAGCAAAATGTTGAAAATGGAGGTGAAAATCTTGGTGAATTTCAGTTCTCTTTAAGGATGAAGAAAACAATGCGCAATACATGTCACAGGCAACTCAAACAGCCTCAAACTTAAATGCAACAAAGATGGCTAACAAGCAAAAAACATCAACTATTGGAAACAAGGCTTCTAAAAAAAGAAAGACACGAGACATGGAGACACAATTGGAAGGAATCAATCATTCTTTTCAAACATTTGTTGAAGGGTTTAATGTTAACTTTGTAACTATGGCAAATGCTGTGGCTCATGCTATGACAAACGATAACATGCGCAAGAAGGCCGCGTCTGAAAAATTGAAAGACGTACTTGATGAACTCATGAAACTTGACCTCCCGATTGGTGATATACTCCAGGTGAAATATTTGCTGCAAATAAGGACAAGATGGATCTGTTTATGAATCTTTCAAAACCATTGCAATTGTCCTACGTCCTTAAACTCATGGGCCTTTCTTCTAGTAAGTAGACAAGTATGTTACTTGTTTCATATTATTAGGTAACTATCCAAGTATGTTACATAGTATGTGCTCTTAAAATCTTTTGTGCTTGAGGATAAGATTTCCTTAAGTAGTATGGATAGACTGATGTTATATTTTGGCATAACCTTTTGGTAAAGTTGCTCCTTAAGTGACTAGATAGTATGTTGGAATATTTGACGATGGGTAACTCCTTTTGGTCTTGAGGACGGCTAATTCCTCGACTTATTATGTCACATTATGTAATCAATATATATGTATTCTACTTCAACTGTTATATATGGTTTTAGGTGATATTTCAGAAGCAAACTGGCCCTGAGTATTTGATATATAATAGTTGGTTATTTATCGTATTGGAATTCATTCTTTAGTAGTCGAGTTGAGATGGATATTTCTTGTTACGTTTATGTTATTGTGTTTGCTTTTTGAGCGAGGCAAAGTTAGCCTTTTGTTATTTCTTTTACAAACTGGAATGTTTTGTGTTAACTGCTAGAAAAATAAGACGTAAAAACAAATGGTTCGCAACTAAAACATAAGAGACCACGTTACAAGCATATGTGCAACTTTCATTCAATTTCTTTTGATGAAATTCAATGGTCTGAAGTAATATATTATATATCTATGTTTGACCACATTTATAATCTTGCATTTATGATGATAAAGCAAACAGTTAAATCTATGGCAAACCAAACATAACTTTTCTAGTAACAAAAGCTATTCCTAACCTGATGAGGTGAAAAGTGTACCCGTTTTAAGGGGTCATTTAAGCCCTAATTCGAGTTAATATGATCAAATATTGCCCTAATTCGTTCCTTTTGTCATTTTAGGTACTTTTGAGAAGAATTATGGAAAACACATCATTTTAGGCATTTTTGGAGCATAAAGTGAAGAAAACGACAAAGTCTCAAAAGAATGCTGGAAATCCTTCCTGACGGCGTCAAAGTCACAAGGTGACACCGTCAGCCAACCAAGACGAAGGAGTGGATTCTGACTATACGTGACGCCCTAAGAAGAAAATGTGAAAATAACACCTGACGGCGTCAGGTGTTATGGATCCTAGGCCGTCAGGTGTTAAGTTAAAGAGAGACGTCCCAGAAGACTTTTGAAGGTGACGGCGTCAGGATTCAACCTGACGACGTCAGAAAGAAGGCTTGCACGAGAAGAAACCAAAGTGGAACCGTCACATGTTGATCAAGACAATC
Source organism: Artemisia annua (assembly GCA_014162995.1). Taxonomy (NCBI): domain Eukaryota; kingdom Viridiplantae; phylum Streptophyta; class Magnoliopsida; order Asterales; family Asteraceae; genus Artemisia; species Artemisia annua. The sequence goes on from LBNU01009716.1 coordinate 71,045, forward strand.
GCAACTCGCGCGCGGAGTAGCTGTTACTGGTTTGGCCATAAAATCTTCATACGGACTCGGATTTGGGTGATTCAAAAGCCCATGTGAAGAGGACAAAAAAGTCTTCGATTTGGTGAAAACGGCGGGCTGACGCCGCCAGTTGTTAGGGTTGACGCCGTCACCCTTTGCCGACAGTAAAACTGCCTATAAATATAACATTATAACTTCATTATTTGTAAGCCCCAAACCCTAAGTCCGATTCTAGGGTTAGGGTAGGTGTTTTTCCAGCAACTTAGAGGGTCTTAATCACTCCATAAACATCTTGTATTGGTGTGTTGATTCTATCTTAATTATGTCTTCCATTATTATTGTTGCTTGTTCTTCATTGATTATGTTTTGCTAAATCACCTAGTGTTTACCTATGATTGTGTGAAACTTGTGTATAACTAATTAGATCTTATTGATTTCTTGTTGATGTATGTGTCTATCTCCATCAATTAAGGCGTGACAACTTCAATAGATCTAGTTGGTTTAGTTTATAATTCTTGCTTCCTATTGTTTCTTGTTTTGATTGGGTGATATCGATGTTAGGCTTAAGAAAACTGGCCAACCTCCTATATGGTAACGTGCTTGAACGTCTTAAGAAACATGAACCAATGCGTACTAGGTTTTTATGGTTGTATTTAATGCATGAGCAAATTCTAATGATCCCATGTTAGGAGCTTCTAGCAGACTCGACATAGGAGTGAAGTAGGAGCTTATAGAGTTGGGGAAGTACGTACGCCACCCCACGAATGGTATTAAGGAATACAACCCGTCAATTAAAACAAGGTGTGACAATTCAATGGGTAGAATTGGATAGCTAGCAAGGAGTAACATATTACAGGTAGACATGCTTCACTTCCCTTGTAGAACCCTAGTTTACTTTCCTGCACATTAGTTTAATTAGTAGCTTTTGGGTTAGTTGATTAGCAACTAATTCCGCCCCTTCTTCCAAACCGAGATTTCACTTGCTTTCCTAAAAACAAAAAAAATACAAAAAGAATCATCCATCATCTCTAGACCTAGTAGATAAATTTCAATCCTAACGAACACTATTCTTTGAGTTGAACGATCAATCCCCCGTACTTACCACTTCACTATACTACATCGGTCAGGTACACTGCCTGGTGGGGTTGTAAGCCTTTTGAGATCCCTCGAGAGGTAAAAACCTGTTGTAAGGTCGCAAAACCACGCATCAAGTTTTTGGCGCCGTAGCCCGGGGAGTAGTTATTGCTTAGGTTGAAATTTAATTTTATTAGGTCTACTCATTAGATTCCTATCTAGTGAGATTTTTATTTTCTTTTTATTAGCTTTCTAGTAGTCTATCTTTTCTTTGTGTCTTTGTTCGTAAAAACCTTTACATTGACTCTTCCGTTCACCATTATGGAGAACGCGAATCCGCAAAAATTTTCAACCAATCGACCAAATCCACTACATAATCTACCCTTATCACTCCAAAATGACATCTTGATGTTCCGACAACATCATGATGAATCTTTTCCCGACGCATGGACTCGTTTCAAATATTTACTACAAAAAGTCCTTCACCATAGTCTTGATTTATTGCCTCTACTTTAATTATTTCACACTCTATCGACTACGAAACCCAAAAGAGGCTTGACTATGTAACGGATGGGAAGTTTTGGGAATATGATGTTAAAAATGCATGGGAAAACTTTGAGATTCACTCCCAATACCGAAGTGGAACATGGGACCTAAAAAACATAAGTGTAGACCTATTTTCAATTTGGAAGGATCAATCGAAAAGTTTGTTTGGGAATGAAGTAGGTAGAGTTGAGGTACCTAGTTGTATGTCATGGTTAGGCACTACCATAATACAAGATGAGCACATAGGTAATCTTGACAAGATGGAGGACATAGTTGAAAACCCAAGCTCACCAAATACCCCACAAGTCCTACCATCAATCGAGGCATACACACCGCCCGTGACTTACCCGGAAGAAGTAGAAGAGACTTTAGGAATCCCGAAAGAGGTAGAACCTTTGAACCAAACACAACTAGAGGATATAGGTTTGAACACTTGTAATGATAACCTTATGCTTAGTTCTAGGGAATTTCCTAGTGTTGATAAACCCACCTCAAACTTTACACAACTTTTCATCCTTAGATTTACATCTAGGAGACAAAAGAGGAACCGACCCACCCATCAACCAATATTATCCGGGTAGTTTTAGGATGAAGGAAGCCATTCACTCACCCCCTTCACCTCACGTGGCATATTTCCACCCTAAGGGTGTGTATCGCTACTTCCACCCGCACTTAATTCTAAGTGTAGGGAAAACCTCCCCTATTTCTGTTAAATAAGGGTAGAGTCAGGCTCGTGACTCGAACAAAAACAAGCGCTTATTGGGAGACAACCCAAGCTTTATTTGCTTTATTTGTTTTGTTTGTTTGTTTTTATTTCCGTATGTGTGTTTTATGTTTATTGTTATTGGTTCATGTTTCAAATTAAATTGTGAAAATGCTTTATTTTGTTTTTAACTTCGTCTTAACTACAAATAAATGTATTTTGCAAAAGATAAGTGTAAGGGAAATCTAAATCTGTTTTAAAGAATAAGATTGAACATGTATCATAACAATATAAAATTAGCATACATATTAGTGTTTGTTCGAGTCAAATGCTTGTATCGAGTCACAATCAATGTTGTACAGAATTTCTAGGAATTAAAACTTCCAGTAATCTGTAAACATTTATTTTGCAAGCATTATATCTTTAATTGTTTTATTTCTAATTCTGGAATTACATCTAGTTGTGAGTTGTCTTTGTTCGGTTTGATGCTTTGGTTTTTCGTGTTTGTTTTCTCAGGTTTAACAGGTTATGTTGGACAAGAAGATGATTTATATTTCGGAAGGGAAGCTTTGAGCGTTCATCTTTCTTGGAAGAAGATCTAACCATGTTACCTCACTATCCACACCAAACGAATCAGGGGAGTATTTGTTTCATTCTTTCATTTTCATTACTTTTACATCTTTTATGTGAACATTGGGGACAATGTTCGGTTTAAGTGTAAGGGGGGTAAATGAAGACACCTTAGAGAATGCAATTGCGCTTGATTTTTGTTTGTTTGATAGTAAATTTGTAATAAAACCGAGAGAAATATTTGTTAGGGCAATTTTAGCGCCAATTTAAAATTTTTTACAACATTTAGAAGTGAAACTTTGGTCCTAATAAGCGTCTCATGGATAGGAAATTATATGACTAGTAACAAAACCGTACCACTAAAAAATTTTCCACCCCAAATATGTGAGGTTCGCCCCTAGAATTGGTAGGAAAAGCATTTATGCTATGATGTGTGTACCGGTAGCACTTAGATTCTAGAACTTGTGTTAGGACCATCTCAAATCCACAAGTGAGACTACATTCGTGTAGATAGATCTACTACATAATAAGAGGCATTAGGATTAACCCTTGTTTTACACCCGTGTTTTTGTTATAATTACATTGGCTACATTGGTCAAGTAACTTTCCCACACCCTTTGCGTTGTACCCATTTTTGGTACACGATACCCCTAGTACACCCCTCAGAGCCTATCTTTTTGTTTCGACCTTTGAGCATCTTACTCAAAGTGAGAATTTGTTACACCCCACTTAAATATACACCCAAATCGCCTTAGCCTACCTTGTATACACTCACCTTTAGTGCATTATTGTGACAACATTTGTGTTAAACCCTTAGTTAATTATCTAATCACTTACATGGTTGCTAAGTCGAGACATATCTTGTACATATTGTTTTGGGATGATTGGGACTCATGGGTAAAGTACTAGTTTAATGGAGTAATGGGGAAGACGTCAATTATTACCCCCATATGTGCTAAATATTTTAAAAGTACTCCAAGTTTTTCGATTATCTTAATTCGAGTCATTAGATTAGTTAATTGTAAAGTTATGTAAAAGTTCAAGTGTAAGGGGAGAACCGAGGCCCCTATGATGTATTATTTTGGATGGTAGGGCAAGAGCGTATGCAAAAAAAAAAAAAAAAAAAAAAAAAAAAAAAAAAAAAAAAATCAAGAAAAATACAAAAAAATGAGAAAAAGAAAAGTAGAAAAAACATACGGACTACCATCCCGTTTCTTTTTATGTTTGTTTATGTTTTTGTTATTTCATTTTTAGCTTAAGTTGAGTCGAGTCTTGGCTTAGCAACATTGTATAGTACATGTATTTGATCATGATAATTAACTTGCCACCAGTAAAATACCTTTTATTCCAACCAAACCGTGTTTATCATATCCCTACACCTTACATTACAACCATTTGGAAAGCCCTCTTTGATAGTTTATCTTAGGTGCTTACACCTAGTGGAGGAGTAATTGATCCTTTCCCAAGCCTATGGTAATCTATTTGCTATGACAGGTAGTGAGTGACTTTATTCCATTTCCAATATAGTTATATAGGTTTATAACACCCGAGAGATGAGAGTATCCAAACACTATTTTTGAGGTGCTAGTGTATGATTTCCATGCTTATTATGATTAGGGTCGAATAACTATTTGTTGTAATTACTTTTATATTAGTGTTAAATGACCCTAACTCATATTTTGATTGGAATAAAAGCCTATTTGCTTGAGGACAAGCAAATCCCAAGTGTAAGGGTATTTGATGAGGTGAAAAGTGTACCCGTTTTAAGGGGTCATTTAAGCCCTAATTCGAGTTAATATGATCAAATATTGCCCTAAATCGTTCCTTTTGTCATTTTAGGTACTTTTGAGAAGAATTCTGGAAAACACATCATTTTAGGCATTTTTGGAGCATAAAGTGAAGAAAACGACAAAGTCTCAAAAGAATGCTGACGGCGTCAGAGTCACAAGGTGAAGCCGTCAGCCAACCAAGACAAAGGAGTGGATTCTGACTATACGTGACGCCCTAAGAAGAAAATGTGAAAATAACACCTGACTATACAGGTAGACATGCTTCACTTCCCTTGTAGAACCCTAGTTTACTTTCCTGCACATTAGTTTAATTAGTAGCTTTTGGGTTAGTTGATTAGCAACTAATTCCGCCCCTTCTTCCAAACCGAGATTTCACTTGATTTCCTAAAAACAAAAAAAATACAAAAAGAATCATCCATCATCTCTAGACCTAGTAGATAAATTTCAATCCTAACGAACACTATTCTTTGAGTTGAACGATCAATCCCCCGTACTTACCACTTCACTATACTACATCAGTCAGGTACACTGCCTGGTGGGGTTGTAAGCCTTTTGAGATCACTCGAGAGGTAAAACCTGTTGTAAGGTCGCAAAACCACGCATCATAACCCTCTCATCCATCAACCCTATCCCCAAAGTAAATCCCAGCTACGAAACAAACAAATCATCTGATGCCTATTTATTGAATTGTTAATTTAGTATTATAGATCTCTTAGAAAACCTAATAAACACAAACACTCTCCTCTTCTCCTAACCATTAGAACAGATCAATTAAATCCCTAAACACTTAGTTTTTAGTTGTTTTCTTCAAGAAAGCAAGAAATCGTGTGTTTCGTTGCTTAGTTCGTGAATCTTGAGAACTATCATTCGGGTATTCCACCATAACGTGTAGTGTGTACTATCTATAGAGATCACCTACTTTGATGATTTTGATTTTGTTCATAAGTTTCAAGAACATCAAACATCTGTTCATTGATCAACTGACAAATACAAGAGGTAAACTAAGGTAATGTGTTGCTAATTTATTTATATCACATGGATCCACTTCGGGGACCATATCTGTTGCGTTTTTAGGTAATACGTGTTATTTGACTATTTAAACACCAACTGTGGCATCACAAGCCTTCGTGTGATGTTTTAAAATACATATGTATGCGTAAAAGTGGCTAAAACGTGGTTTTTGCGTGTTTATTTTGTACCCATTTAAACAGCCTTTAGGGCTTATTTTTCCAGTATAAAATCAACCCTTGAGCTCTTATTAAATCTGTATTTGAAATCCATAAGGCCACGGTTTTGCGTAGCCATGATGGAGATTTTTTTTTCTTGCTTAAATTCTTCATTTTTATTGCTATATTACTTGTTTTAATTGGGTTCCATGGAAAACACATGCATGTCTATTATGGAAAATAAGCCGACCTTTTGTTAATATCATTTTATTGAGTGTTACTATGTGGAACGTTCAATTTGATGATGGCCTTGCCTATGAATATGCGTGTTTGTTTGTTACGTTTTATTTTTTGAAAGTAACAGGAACTTGCACTAAAAAATTTATTCCTGGAGTTCATGAATGATGAGTTTATGCTCTAACAGCATGTAGAATTTATGGGCATAAGGGTTTCACTTGTTTTAGAATAGGTCTAAAAGTAAGTGAGAGCCCTATATTTGGCTTATTTGGTTTGACCCATAGTTGACCTCTCAGGTTTTATGAGGGCTCATGACCCTAGCTAAGGTATTTATCGATTTATATTTGCATGTAATCATATGATAGTTATTTACATGTTTCATTTATTTTGAAATTATTACTCAATTGTGACTCGTATATGTCACACCACTAAAATGTTGTTGTGAAATGGTAACCGGGGCGTGACTTCATAGCCCAAAGTTAAGAATATAAACAACAAACTCTATATAAGCCGTTTTAGAAAGATACATCATTTGGTAAATTAAAACAATATAAGTTTTCCATACAAAGGTTCTCAAGTTTCTCAACAACATAAACGTAGTTTTCGAAAACATGGTCAAATGTTTTTAAGTCCAGGAGGAAAAATCTTCATGAATGTGACCGCCAACGACGACTCTATGTATGTACTTCATGTATGCTAGGCCAAGCAAACCTTAAGCACTTGAGAAATACATGCTAAAAGTGTCAACAATAATATTGGCGAGTTCATAGGTTCGCGTAAAAGTATATGTCAAGTGCGGACCACAAGATTTCCATGTATAACCATTATAACAAATACAATGTCATAGAAAAAGTATTACTATTCGCGCTTACGAGCGTCCGTTAACCTAGTTGGTGCGAACAACCCGAACGGGGGTGTCAACCTAATAGATCTACTCACAACATTCGCGCTTACGAGCAATTAACGGTTCATGATATGTGGGGACTTACTGGCTAACGTGGTAAATTAGGCAATAAGTAAATGTTTTGTGTAATTGTATCCGTATGTAAAAGCAAGCAATGTATTCAAGCAAACGAGTATGTACTTGTAACACCCCCAAAATATTGCAGTGGAAGAAAAAGTCACTAGGGTACTACTTCATAATACAAAGTTCAAGTTATAGAGAATCACTTCTATATGAGATGTTTTGAAAAGTTACCATTTGATAAGTGATTCATAGTTACAATATGAGTTCCAAAATGTTGTATTACATACACATTTTCAAAAGTTTATCGAATGGTAAAAATAATGCCTCAAAAGTCCTCAAAATGCCATGTGACTCGAATGCTCCAAATGCAGGTTATTGCCTTATGAACCTGAGAAATACATGCTAAAAGTTTCAACATAGAGGTTGGTGAGTTCATAGGTTTAATGTAAACGTAAATAAGATAAAAGCCTTTTAAAGTAAAACCTCATGACAAGTATATATCAACCTAATCATGTTACAAAACACGCACATACAAGACTTGTAACACCTTAGGCTGCATGCAGTAGGACGAGTGATCGACCAACCGATCGACTAGGCGACCGATCGCCCCTACTATGGGTGTCAATCTCCTAGCGATCGATCGACTAGTTTTTTTTTGCTAAACGGTCATCTACATGACCTTCGATTGTCCACTTCCTTTCTTCTTATTTTTTTCTTTGACCGTCTGAAATGTGAACGTTAGATACGTAAAAAAAGTAAAAAAAATTATAAAATAAATAACTTTTAAACTTAAAACTATAAATAACCCACTCATTTCACCATTTCTTCATGCATTCAAACACATTCTCTATATACACATTCAAACACATTCTCTATATACACATTCAACCACATTCTCTCAAATCTACATAATGGATTCTTACGAGCTATTTATTGCCGAGTCATCTTCGGATGATGAAAATGAAGTTAATAGCGAGTTTTTGCTATTTTCAGAAGAGTGTTGGGAGGCTTATCAAGCGTCAAAACCTAAAATCTCACGAAATCAAGTTAATAGGGAATGTTTGGGTGCTCATAATCATTTAGTGGCGGCTTTCATCTGCCGAAACCCAGTGTATCACGAAAGAGCATTCCATGATCGTTTCCGATGAGCCGAAACCTATTCACACGAATTGTTCACGAGGTAACCGATCATTCCCCTTATTTTCAACAAACTCCTAGTTGTTGGGCACTCTTAGTATTTCCCCATTGATGAAGTGTACTTCGTCAATTCGTCAATTGACATACGGAGTCAATCCTGATGCTCTGGACGAATATCTACAAATTGTTGCGACAACAATTCGTGAGTGTCTCCAAATATTTTGTGAGGCCATCATGGATTTATATGGTGAAGAGTTTTGGCGAAACCAACAGTTATTGACATTGAAAAACTCTATGCTTTTAACTACGAAAAGCATGGGTTTCCTGGGATGATAGGAAACATTGATTGTACAGATTGGTCGTGGGCGAATTTCTCACATGCTTTAAAAGCTCAATATTGTAGGGGTGTTCACGGGTCAGATCCTTTCATTTTATTTGAAGTGATCCCCTCTCAAGATTTATGGATTTGGCATGCGTTATTTGGTACGCCGGGATCAATAACTACATTAATGTTTTACGTCAATCGCCTCTTTTTAATGATCTCAAAATGAGGAGATCACCGGATGTGGAATTCATTGTTAACAACGTGGCTTATAAACGGGGATATTATCTTACTGATTGGATATATCTGAAATGGTCTGTTATTATAAAGTCCATTAACAATCCAGGGATGAATGATCACAAACGAATATTGAAAATGTATAAGAATAGAGGAAAATATATAAACCGGACAAAAACGTATAAAAACGAATGAGACCCATAAAAATAGAGAAAAATTAATGAAAATGGGCAAAAAAATTTAAAATGTGAGAAAGCGTATAAGAATATATAAAAACGGACATGTAGAAACTAGAGGGGGTTGAATAGTTTCACCGTTTTTATTTACGTTTTAGAAAATTTACTTTTACAAGTTAGGTTTATGAAAATGATTCGATTCGATCTTTATGTGATATCAACTTCAACAATAAATAGATATAATAACAAGTAAGTAAGTAAAGATAAGGAAAGAAACGATCAAACCGGAACACGGAGATTTATAGTGGTTCGCGCACGAAGCTCTCTCTTCGCCGTACTCCACTCCTCGAGTCTCACACTCGAGAGATTTACAAACACTATATCAACACGCTCCCTTATGGCGGAACAAACCTTATACAAGCTTACACCAAGTTTAACGACACTAAGCTGAATGTCGAGTCCTAATCCTAGCTAGAACCAATCTACCAAAGCCCACGTGCGTTCACACCTCGTACCAACACGATGGCATGATACAATACAACACAATATTATACTTGCACCCAAGTCTAATTACATACAAGAAGCAATGAATAAGAATGGAGGTTTAGAAGAGATCCGCAACAACGGTATGAGATGAGAAAGACTTTTCTTAAACACTTCGTTTCTTGACTACAACAAGTGTTCTTCTCTTGCACTTTAGAGGAATGATGAGTATGATCACTTGTAAACAACTTAGAACCCGTTAATGTGATCAAAGAAGATAATTTGGAATGATTTTAAGAATACAGAAAGTTTTAGTGCATACGAGGTGAGTTTTCTGAAAAAGAACAGTTTTGTATTTATAGACGCCAGGAGAGAGGGGGACGGTCCCTTAAATATGCGACGGTCCTTTATTGCGAAGGGACCGTCAGCCAATTTAAAGGACCGTTCTGATATACGCTCCTCTTTTTGTTCTGACGTAGGGAAAATTTATCTGGTGAAAAATTCATGTCGGTTTTGAGCGGGAAATATGCCTGTTATGCATTTGAAATTTGAATACATTTTTTTAATAAAACATTTCTTTAAATTATACAAAAATACTTTTGTAAAAATGTTTTGTGACATGAAAATGTAATGTTTTAAGGAAAAATAAATTCTTTGATCACATACACAAGCTGGCAGATGTTTATACATACCTTAAGTGATGTTGAAGATGAGAACGAGTTTTCTCGATCAAAATCTTATTAGTCATAGTTTTATGTAACGTGTATTTATATTTTGTGAATATCAAAACTTAGTAGAGACCGAATAATGCAAATGACGTTTTTGACATTATTTGTATTAACAATCTCCCTCTTTTTGATGATTACAAAATATAAACTCATTTTAGATAAAACTAGGCATTAATGAGTTTTAAATGAGTTTCATTTTCTTCTCCCCCTTTTTGTATAATCAAAAAGGCTTCCTCGATGAGTAGAAGAGAAAGAAGTCGACGGCATCATGATGACTCCCCCTTGCTTAGTGCCCCCTAGATGAGGACACTTGGGAATCGATCGATGGAATTTTGCTGCAACAAGTTAGAAGGGACGTGCAAGCAAATATAGAAATCCTGCATATAAGAGAAAAAGATACAGGGATGCATGTACTGGGGACGGTCCCTTAAATAGGTGGATGGTCCTTTACTGATTGGGGACCGCCACTTTGATAGGGGACCGCCGGCAGAAAGAATATCTGGAACAAAGTATTAATAATGCATGCATAAACTAGTTCATTCATTAAGAAATAACAAAGTCATACATATGACTATTACAACATGAGTCTACATTCAATATCCTAGTCTAATCTTCTAGGATATCCCATGTTAAGTCTGATTTTATTTGTAAGCATGCATGCTTCTTTAAGACTTGCGAGGATATGGTGGAGAAGAGGTTTTGGGCAAAGATGGTAGAAGCCCGGGTGACAAGATAATGGAAATGATGTAGTCAAGATCATTCTTCATCTTTTGAAAGTGGTTGTGATTGTAAATGCAACAAGCACAATAATCCCTTTGGACATCCACTTGGGCAAGAGTGGGATGAGACATTATTGGAGGGTGAAGTTTTTGGGATAGGATAATGATGAGGAGACTCAAGTCAACAAGATTAGAGAATTCTTGAGCCTTGATGGAGTGCAGGGAGTTGACATTTGTCATTTGAAGTGGACATAAAGGTGGTAATGGATGATCATGAGGACTTGGGTTTGGATACTCTTTGTGAGTAGATGGAGGCTCATTTTGTGGTTGAGAGGCAAAGAAGGAGAAAGATGAGGATGAGGCCTCTTGGTGTGATGTGGGATTGGAGTTAGCATGGTGATTGTTTGAGTTATTGGAATTGTTTATGAAGTTGCCAAGGCTTTGTTTTTTCCTCCAAATGGGTTTGACCGACATTCTAGGTTTTCTAGGAGATGACATTTTGTTGGATGACCATGGAGAAGAAGGAAGGTTATGCCATGACAATGGATGGAGGATGTAACACCCCCAAAATAGAGAATTGCGGAAGCGTACATGTTTGGGTGCTACTAAAATGGTATCACAACACAAAGTACAAAGAACGGTTTTAACTTAACCGTTTAAAAGAAATCTCTATATTCAAAAGTATTTTTGTTTACAGCGTTCCAAAAACAATGTGGAAGTATAAGCCCATAAAAGAAATAAAGCGGTCCCAAATATATATATCAGAGTCATCTATGACCATGCCATGCCCTGCCAAAGCCTCCAATAGTAAGCTATCGCTTTAACCCTGAAAATACATGCTAAAGTGTCAACACGAGGTTGGTGAGTTCATAAGTTTATGTAAATAGCAATTCAGTGTAAAAGAATTGTGGACCACAAGGTTTTCGAGTGTGAAAATCGTTCACATATAAAATAAAGTTCAGTTCTAGTGACCTCCGCTTCACTCACAGTGACAGGAGAAAATTAGTCAAATTCAGCTTACGCATGTAGGTATCTAACCGATCACCCAAGTAGTATGCGTCCGTGTGCCTAACCGGACAAACCGCACAGGGAGTAGGTGTCTAACCGATCACCCAAGTAGTATGCGTCCGTTTGCCTAACCGGACAAACCGCACAGAGAGTAGGTGTCTAACCGATCACCCAAGTAGTATGCGTCCGTTTGCCTAACCGGACAAACCGCACAGAGAGTAGGTGTCTAACCGATCACCCAAGTGGTATACGTAAAAGTAGTAGTGCATACGAGCAATTGTTCATAAAGGGGTTCGCATAAAAACAATATTTATAAGAAAATGGAGTTATAGACTCACATATACATTTCAAGCACTTGTGTCCATAGTATAATCATCCAGTTTATAACAATAAGCCAAGTCATGCGGTTGAATTACCGAACAAGTAATTTAGCAAAGCACATAAAGTTTTCAAGTAAACAATTCATTGTTTAAGTAATGCAAATACTGGATTTAGTAAAACGAGCATGTATCCTCCCCCAAAACAGTTATAAAACATGCTTTGAGAAATATTGTAACAATAGGGTTAGTGGAGGAATATTATATCATAAATATCCTTTATAATATAATATTAATTATAAGTTTTTGGAATAAGCACTTTGTATATAGAAAACTATATAAGTGTAAGTATTTTTGCAAAATACTATAAGTGTTGAAATTCTTAAAAATTTGGGCATGACCCGCTCGTTTATTCAACGTTTCCATCTTTCTCAAATGTAGCAATTTTTCCAAATAACCCACTTGTCAATTTATTTGCAAAGTTTAGTACGTAATAACTATATTATTCGTTATTAATATAGTTGTCGTTATAAATCGTTATATATTACAAATATACCCACCGTAGTTTCAAATATATGTAAAAACTCATTTTCGTCATCCGAAATATTTATTGGGCCTAAATGTCACTATTGGGCCCGTTAACCCAATTTTAGCCCAAAACCGTTTAATACGGTTATATATACCGTTATATATCGAAATTAATTTCTACACGCTCGATAACAATTTTTGGTCAAAAGTCAAAGTTAGAAAACTCTTATTGGGCTTGATTATACTGTTCACCGCCACCCTTAGTGGGCTCATTGGGCCCATTGGCCCAATAACCAATTTTTATGTTTTAAATCTATATAGTTTTTGTAATTAAACATAATTAACACCTTTAATTATGTTTAATCCTCAAAATATAAAGTTTGGTCAAAATTATTTTTATCCAACTAAAAATAATATGTTTCGACCAAAATAATTATTTTCACCCAAAAATTGTATTTTTAACTAATTATTTATAATTAGTTAAAGTTAATTCAATATATAATAAATTGAAATTTTACAAATAAAATTTCCACCAATTCACCACTTGAGCCAAAATTTTATGTTTTTCAAAACCCCAATAGTTTCATATTTTTATTTGGGCCGATTTATACATATACACATAAAAGTGTATATTTCGTCTTAAATTCGCGTAATTAGTATAAATCACATTTGTATCATCAAATTAGTACCACAAGCAACAAGATTTACCACACAAGCAAGAAATATTCTAATGACTATAAAACTTTCATATATGTCGAGCTATATGCATGCACACACCAATTCATATCTTTTATCAATTTAGCAAAATATATACATTTAGCACTTGGTAACATCATTAAACATCAACACAACATGAAATGAACAAGATTAGCAAAGTTTGATGATTCCTTACAATGGTGTTGATGTTAACGTGGCTAGGAGGACAAAGAAAGACCCCAAAACGCTTCAAGTTTAACCCAAATCACCTTATGTATAACCCAAACTCTTGATTTTAACACCCAAATATAACTTGATCTTCAAAAATTATGTATGTTTAGTGTGTGTGTGTGTGTATTCGGCCAAGAGAAGAAACAAGAAGAGAATGAGATGAAAATTATCCAAGTGACTAGTTAAAACATGTTCTTGGGTAATAGATTTGGACAATAAGGTGTTCTTAGGTTAAAAGGGTTAATTGTGGACAATAGGCTTAATCCCATGTGATGGATGGTTGGTGGGTGCATATGGCCGGTTTTAGGGGTATCCAAGGGAGGGAGTATGCAAAATTTTACTCCTCGTTGGTATATCGTGTGTCGGTTTAGGCTTAAATGTAGCCGTTACGTCCCGGTTTGACGTTTTTGGACACGTATACGTAAAATAAAGTTTTTAGCCACGATTTCATCAGAAATGAAATAAAATGAGTTTACTGACTCAACTTAAGCTAAAAACGAAATAACAAAAACATAAAAAGAAACGGGATGGTAGTCCGTATGTTTTTTTCTACTTCTCTTTGTCTCATTTTTTTTGTATTTTTTTTGCATACACTCTTGCCCTACCATCCAAAATAATACATCATATGGGCCTCGGTTCTCCCATTACACTTGAACTTTTACATACTTTACAAATAACTAATCTAATGACTCGAATTAAGATAATCGAAACACTTGGAGTACTTTTTAAAATATTTCACACATATGGGGGTAATAATGTTGTTCTTCCTTATTACTCCATTAAACTAGTACTTTACCCATGAGTCCCAATTGTCCCAAAACAATATGTACAAGATATGACTCGACTTAGCAACCATGTAATCAATTAGATAATTAACAAAGGGTTTAACATAAATTTTGTCACAATAATGCACTAAAGATGAGTGCATACAAGGTGGGATAAGGCGATTTGGGTGTACATTTAAGTGGGGTGTAACAAATTCTCACTTTGAGTAAGATGCTCAAAGGTCGTAACGAAAAGATAGGCTCTGAGGGGGTGTACTAGGGGTATCGTGTGCCAAAAATGGGTACAACGCAAAGGGTGTGGGAGAATTACTTGACTTTATTAGTCAAGTTCATTGGCTTCATTGGTCAAGTAATTATAATACGGGTTTAAAAACAAGGGTTATCCTAATGCCTCTTATCATGTAGTAGATCTAACTACACGAATGTAGTCTCACTTGTGGATTTGAGATGGTCCTAACGCAAGTTCTAGAATCTAAGTGCTACCGGTACACACATCATAGCATAAATGCCTTTCCTACCAATTCTAGGGGCGAACCTCACATATTTGGGGTGGTAAATTTTTTTAGTGGTACGGTTTTTTGTGCGAGTCATATAATTTCCTATCCATGAGACGCTTATTAGGACCAAAGTTTCACTTCTAAATGTTGTAAAATTTTTTAAATTGGCGCTAAAATTGCCCTAACAAATATTTCTCTCGGTTTTATTACAAATTTACTATCAAACAAACAAAAATCAAGCGCAATTGCATTCTCTAAGGTGTCTTCATTTACCCCCCCCCCCTTACACTTAAACCGAACATTGTCCCCAATGTTCACATAAAAGATGTAAAAGTAGGGATGGCACCCGTGGGTAATGGGCACGGGTACCTCTAACCCGTCACCCGCCCACGTAGTTTTTTCCTCACCCATCACCCACCCGTCACCCGCCGATGGGTACAATTTTCTACCCATGCCCATGCCCGCGGGTATTTGTTGCCCATGGGTAAACCCATGGGTTAGTGTTATGCAACAAAATTACAAAACCATGATATGAAAACTAACTATGAAACTACATAATAATACAAAATTACGTGTGAGTCGAAGTGCGAGCAAGAAAGAAGTAGGTAAGATGTATTTTAGCACAAGGACGATCTGAGAGTATGAGATTATACTATGATTATTTGATCTTTCATATTCTCTTTTTAGTCTTGAAGTTCAAACAAACTTTTAGGTTAATATGTTTTCTTGAGACTTGATAACTATTAAACGAATACATGCAACATCATAAATATTTTAATTAGTATAACTAATTTTAACATGGGTTTATGGGTACACCCACGGGTATTTTGATGGGTATACCCGTGGGTATTTTAAATGGGTATCATGGATTTACCCGCTATGGGTATGCCTCACCCGTCACCCACCCGTCACCCACTGATGGGCATAAATTTTCACCCACAACCCACCCGTGGGTGAAAATTGAAGCGTTTACCCACCCATTTATGGCGGGTACCTGCGGGTTGTGGGTTTTTTCTTACCCATTGCCATCCCTATGTAAAAGTAATGAAAATGAAAGAATGAAACAAATACTCCCCTGATTCGTTTGGCGTGGATAGTGAGGTAACTTGGTTAGATCTTCTTCCAAGAAAGATGAACGCTCAAAGCTTTCCTTCCAAAATATAAATCATCTCCTTGTCCAAAATAGCCTGTTAACCTGAAAAACAATAAAGGCGAACCTCGCGTAAAATCGGCGGTATAATCTATAATAGGATATAATGCTTGTGGAATGAATGTTTTTGCAGAATTCCTGGAGATTATAAGTTAGAGAATTAACAAAACTTTTTATGATTCCGGAAGAAAAACAAAACTTTTAAAAATTTCAGAAAATTACTGCCTGACGCCGTCAGGTTGTAGTGCCTGACGCCGTCAGAAATCATCTGACGGAATTCTCATGTTAAGTTTCCGGAAAATTTTCGGAAAAACTATACCTTACTTCCTGGAATTCCTGCAAAAACATCATTATGACTCGATACAAGCATTTGACTCAAACAAGTACTAATATGCATGTTAATTTACATTGTTATGATTCATGTTCATTCATTCTTATAAACCGATTTAGATTTCCCTTACACTTATCTTTTGCAAAATACCTTTATATGTAGTTAAGACGAAGTTAAAAACAAAATAAAGCATTTTCACAAGTTAGTTTTTGAAGCATGAATCAATAACAAGAAAAATAACATACATACGGAAACAAATAAAATCAAACAAATAAATAAATAAACACAAAGCAAATAAAGCTTGGGTTGCCTCCCAAGAAGCGCTTTTCTTTATTAACGATTCTTGTAGCTAGACTCAAAGTCACTCTATCCTACGTAGGTGAGTTCCGCATCGAGGACATCCTTAGGGTTGATTTTGGTTGGAAGTGTCCTATTGGTGCGTTTTGTGAAATATGACCTCTCAAACTTCTCTCCATCCGGATCATATAGAGTCATCTTTATGTGCCATGATCCGTCTCCTTCCTTAGGTGGCTTTTCCCAATTCCACTTATGTTTATCGCATTCGCTTTTCCACTTATTCATGGCTAGGTTAATTGGCAAAACTCCTAGGAAGTCGGTCATCTTTCTAAAAACTAGGGGATCTTCAAAGGGATCTAACTCAGTGTCCCTAGCCAAAAGTTGTTCTACCGTTTGTGTTCGGTTTACAAATTCCTCTCCTTCTAACCATGGTCCGTATCTAGAGGGCCTCCTATTAACATCGGTTGATTCCTCAAGAGTGTCATAGGCATGTTTCTTAATATCATACATCGACCAAGTTTCTCCTTCTCCTACCGCTATTTTGGATCCCTTACAATCAATCATAGCACTAGCGGTGGCTAGAAATCCTCTTCCTATCAACAAGGGGCATGTAGGGTCGCTAATCATGTCGAGGACGTGGAAATCGGCTAAAATTGTCAACTTCCCTATGTGAACTACCACTTCCTTTACTACTCCTACCGGGTATGCTACACTTCCATCCGCTAAACCTATTATCACCTCGGTTTCTTCTAGCTTTCCTAGTTTGAGGGTGGTGTAGAGGGGTTGTGGAAGTAAGTTAAGGCTTGAACCAAGATCGGCTAATGTGTCATAAGCCTCCTAATTACCGATCTTGCATGGTAGGACAAATAAGCCTGGGTCGTCTAATTTCTTAGGTAGCTTGTTCCGAACGAAGGCGGTCCCCTTGTCTCCTAACTTGAGCTTCTTCTCATATCTTTATAAGAGGGCATTATAGTAGGGGGCTCGCTCTAACACATCAATAACCGGACGTTCAAGGTGTAGCTCCTTGAATTCTTCGTCAAGGTTTTGAGTGGGAGGTGTTTCAACTATGTTGTTGACCAATTTAGTGTTGGATATCTTATTCTCATGGTATTTTTGAGGGACTTGGGTTTGTTTGAAACACGTGCTCATGGCGTTGACTGAATAGTATTGTGGGCAAGAACTAGGGGACGAAACTGAAGAAATGGAGTTAACGTTTAGTTTCGGGTTCTTGACCGTGTCGCTCGGGAGGGCTCCATCCCTCGGTCATTGAGAACTTTCAACAAAGCGTCAATTTTATTGGTCATCTCGCTTTGCTTTTGTTTAAAATCGGCTTCAAACTTTGCTAGACGAGCTTCTTGAGATGCCATAAAATTGGACATCAATCCTTCAAAGTTATTGGTACTACCATAGTTATTGGAAGGATTGTTGTTGAAGGTACGGTTCGAGTTTGAACCGTTCGGTTGAAAACGATTAGGTGGGTTGGAAGAATTGTTTTGGGGCATGTTCTGGTTTGACTTCCACCTAAGGTTTGGGTGATTTTTCCAAGATGGGTTGTAGGAATCACCGTAAGGGTTTGGCTCGGGTTTGAAAGTGTACCACTTGTCTCCCGCTCCGTCGGTACGCGAGGATGCGTAGTCCGCAAAAGCTTGTTCGGGGAGTTCCATGCAATCACGAGTGTCGTGGGGACCACTACATAATTCGCACGAAGAAGTGATTTTGTTCACTTGGCTTGAAGGTTTAGGAGCTTCGTAGGATTTCATGAGAAACTTGACTTGGTCTTCAAGTTCTATGATCCTACGGTCGGAAGTGCTTGAATTATTCGAAGGCAAAGATATTGCCTTGACCGTTTTATTCAAATCACGGGGATCATTCCAACTTTCGTTGTCATAAAGAGCAAGATCTTCTAGGAGATCCCATGATTGTTCCGCACTTAGATCACGTAGCTTGCCACCGGCCGCTTGGTCAATGGTTTGCCTCGTGTGGAGATTGATATGGTCATAGAAGATTTGGACTTGGAGCCAAAGGTCTATGCCATGATGAGGGACTCTTTGGAGTAACTCCTTGAATCGAGTCCATGCCTCGTAGAGGGTTTCGCCTTGGCGTTGTTGGAACGCCAAGATATCATTCCTTAGCTTGGTAGTTCTTACCGGTGGGAAAAATTGAGCTAAGAAGCGGGTTGTGAGATAATCCCAAGAGGTGATGGATCTTGCGGGTAGACGCTCTAGCTACTGACTAGCATGGTCTCGCAGAGAGAATTGGAAGAGACGCAATCAGGTCGTCTCTCGAGTGGCAACATCAAGGTCTATGGAATCTATGATTTTGAGGAAATCCTTGAGAT
The DNA here is from genome assembly GCA_014162995.1 of Artemisia annua. Classification (NCBI taxonomy): domain Eukaryota; kingdom Viridiplantae; phylum Streptophyta; class Magnoliopsida; order Asterales; family Asteraceae; genus Artemisia; species Artemisia annua. The sequence continues at coordinate 90,087 of LBNU01009716.1, forward strand.
GTTGATTTGGATCTTCGGAACGGAGTCCATGGAATGCGCATCCGCTTTGCACCAACCGGATGGTGTCGGATCGCAAGGGAGACACATTGGCTCATTGGGTGAGCTCAATGGTGTTCCGATAGCCTTGGTGGCTAGGACGGGAATACTCTCCTAAGGTACGGGCTCTAGGAGGTTGGTTTGGTTGTGGTGGTTGTTGTGGTGGTGGGTTGTTGGGATCAAGGATATTACCACCTTCCATAATGTCGGATGGTAATGGTTATGAACAAAAAACACGAAGAAAATAGATAGACTAAAGAAGATCCTAGAAAAATAAAACAAAAATCTCACTAGAAAGGAATCTAGTGAGTAGACCTAATAAAATAAAAATTCAACCTAAACAATAACTATTCCCCGGCAGCGGCGCCAAAAACTTGATGTGCGGGTTTTGCAACCTTACAACAGGTTTTACCTCTCGAGGGATCTCAAGAGGCTTACAACCCCACCAGGCAGTGTATCTGACCGATGTAGTATAGTGTAGTGGTAAGTACGGGGGATTGATCGTTCTCCACAGGGAATAGTGTTCGTTAGGTATGAAAAGCTACTCTAATTAGGTCTAAGGGTGAGGGAATATTATTTTTGTATTTTTTTATATTTTATGAAAGCAAGTAAAATCTCGGGTTTGAAGGATTGGGCGGAATTAGTTGCTAGCCAACTAACCCAAAAACTACTGTTGCAAATAGAATAAAATAACTAAAACTAAGTGGTTGTGAAACTTATATGGAGACAAGTGTGTTTACTTAGATTTCCTTACTCCCTAACTATCTTTTACCGGTTGTTTAGTGTGTATTAATTGCGTGGATGACGGGTGTATTCCTTTATACCATTCGTGGGGTAGCGTACGTACTTCCCCAACTCTATAAGCTCCTACTTCACTCCTATGTCGAGCCGGCTAAGAAGCTCCTAACATGGGATCATTAGAATTTGCTCATGCATTAAATACAACCATAATAACCTAGTACGTATTGGTTCATGTTTCTTAAGACGTTCAAGCAAGTTACCATATAGGAGGTTAGCCAGTTTTCTTAAGCCTAACATCGATAAACAATCATCCAATACAATTAATAACACACAAACAACCAATAATCAATAGTTAGGTTTCATTAGATCTAAGCAAATACAAGATAAATCTAGCCTAGCATGTTAATTGAAAGACAAGCATAAGATATAATTAACCAACACATAGACATATTGATTAATTTGAAGGACTTATCTTTAATTGAACATGGAAGAATCAAGGGTGAAAAACCCTTGAAAAAGCTGATAAAATCGTCTAGGGTTTGTTCCCAAAAAGTTGCACACTAATGAATGAAAAATAGAAAAGAATATATAGAAAATACATTCTAACGACATCAGGTTATAGGCTCTGACGCCGTCAGCTCGCCGCCATTAGGGTTCTCGGATCACCTAGATCCATCTCTGACGCCGTCACATACAAAACTGATCTGGGCCGTCTCTCTTTAACTTAACACCTGACGGCCTAGGATCCATAACACCTGACGCCGTCAGGTGTTATTTTCACATTTTCTTCTTAGGGCGTCACGTATAGTCAGAATCCACTCCTTTGTCTTGGTTGGCTGACGGCGTCACCTTGTGACTCTGACGCCGTCATGAAGGATTTCCAGCATTCTTTTGAGACTTTGCCATTTTCTTCACTTTATGCTCCAAAAACGTCCAAAATGATGTGTTTTCCAGAATTCTTCTCAAAAGTACCTAAAATAACAAAAGGAACGATTTAAGGCAATATTTGATCATATTATCACGAATTAGGGCTTAAATGACCCCCTAAAATGGGTACACTTTTCACCTCATCAAACGCCAAGAAAACCAAGACATAACGATAACTCTATAACACCACATAACATAACAAACAAGAGAGAAGTCCTATAGGTGCACACTATAGCTAATTACCGCACTTGTAGTCAATTCCTATCGTACTTCTGCAGTAAAGTAGATAGTACTACACTGACAGCCACATATCCAATCTAACAATCATATCATAACATACCGACAACATAAACAATAATATAAATGCAACAAATCATAACGAAAACCAATATCATCATAACAACAAAGAAAATGACCAAAAGGTCCAAGAGATAGCGAAGAGCATGTATTCTCCCTCAAAGAATAGAAAACAATAAAAGTAGGGGCTATGAACTCACCTGGGCCATAGCAAAGCAATAACACACGACGGACACAACTGGCATCTAGCAGATCACAACAACATCAAGAAGGTGGTACATCGGTAAAGAAACGGCGAAGTCTTCTATATATAAGCCTTATCTTAATACCCGATCCTCAGCGATAAACCAATCTTCCATAAGCTAACTACTCCCAAATAATACCCAATCTTATATCTCCAACTCTCTCGTTATCCATTTTTTAGTGTTTGTGTTTGGTATTATTGTGTGTATTGTGAGGACACGACATAGACTCAAGTGAACTCACGCCAAAGACTAAACAAGCGAAATCGACAAGGAACGAGACAAGACTCAAGAGTACTCACACCAAGAGAAGAATAACCGACGACATCGACAAGAAACTAGACAAAACTTAATACAAGACGACCGGGCCATTCTACGTAATCCATCCAAAACAATCACACTTAAATGGCTACTAAGTCAACCTTATGGTCAAAGTAAACCTCGAGTAACCAAAAGTTTAACCAGGGAAATTGTACGAATTATTGGATATTTATCGCATTTGCTTATACGATAAGTTCAACAATTCCTTCAATATACTTGTTAATCTAAAGTTAACTCATACTTAGTAAAGAGATGGCAAGTCGTAGGATGGGTCACCTATTAATATTCTCCCCCTACACGTTTGTTAAACTAATCTCCGTCATACTAATCCACTTCAACCCACGACGGCCGTCTACGGCAAGTGTACTAACCTAATCTCCGTCATACTAATCCGCAACACACAACATCAACTCTACCTCTTCGGCACCAACAAACGACAACCATATGGACCCTAAAGTCCTTGACTGCCAACGAGACTAAACCACAACAAAATCTAACTCCAAATCTCATCCTACTTACTACATAATAATACCAAATCAACTTCCAAAACTTACGTCTAAACAATATCCAAATCCATCACTAGACCAACAATTTTACTTGACTCAATATATACAACTAGTTATCCAGGACCACGACTTGGTGACCCAATATGCAACTCGGTTTCTCCTTCATTGATGGTTATCCCTTTACTTTTCCTTTTACCCTGATGTAGAGTTCCCATGCTTATTTTCTTTGCCATTTCGAGCTCGGGGATCTCCTCTTCATCTAACCTTACCCATCGTTCAAAATCTTCTTCATCATCTGATTTGGTTTCAAATTCTGATTCACTTTCAGAAGGTGATGGTGTTGGTTCATCTTGGATGGTTTGTTTTGGAGTGATCTTTCTGCGAGGTGTAGTAGCAGGTTTTGGCGAAGACTTGGTTCGTTGTGAAGTTGTAGTGCTGCTTGTGCTTCCAGTCTTGCCACATATCCTGCTACGAGTCTCCATCTTAATGATGGATTCGTCTTCATCACCAGTGTATCCCACTTTCCCTGATTGATAAGCTTTGTCGTAGATTTTGTAATTCTGTGTCTTTCGAATGTTGTCATCAAGGATGTTAGAACCTGAGTTTATGGTTCTAACACGTAAATGGAACGACATTTACGGGATTACATTAGCTATCTTGTTAAGACAAAACACATGGACTAGTTATGTAATATTGCAATAGTTATGCTTGTGTTAGGCTTTGTATACCCCTCCATACTTCCATGGAGGGGTGAGACTTTGTGTATTTTCCCTTTCACTTTCATTATCAATAAAACACCTAGTTTCCCATCTCTCTCTCTACTTTCTCTCACTAACCATGGAGATCTTGTTCTTCCATACAACCCGACCTCCCGAACCACAAATCACCATAAAACTACGATCCTAACAGTGGCATCAGAGCCTAGGTTCTTACTTTGTTGATTTTGTGGTCAAATCTTGTCAAAAAAATGTTATCTTTGAAGCTGTTTAACCATATTTGGTACTGTTTTTTACATATTTTTTGGGTTATCAGTTTTATACATGATATTGCATCTGAAAATGGTCAAAAGTAAATGGGTCTTAACTGTCCAAGTTTACAATTTCTTGTAAACGTCATTTGTTATAATTTTTGTACCAAAACCCGTGAATCTGTGGCAAGAATCTGTGGTCACATATATATGGTCTAAAAACTGGTCTGAAAAAGTGGTGATAATGGTTGGTTAATCTCATCGGAAACTGGTAAACATGGTCGGAATTACTAATAATGGTCGGAAACTCGCCGGAAAAAATCGAATTTCTTGTACAAGAAATCTCGATATGTACTGGTTTTCGAGAACATGAGTTGTCGAGAAACCAAAACCCTAATATGTCGAAATCTTGATTTCGATAACTTATATCATGTTCTCGATAAATAATAGTTATCGAAATCGTTATCGAAATCTTTTTGGATAAAAATTATCGAAAACATGGTGGAATGAAAATTATCGAGAACAAAGATTGTAGATGAAGATGGAGCAGAAAATATTTTGACCAAAATCAAAGACCATAACCAAATTACCAACAGCTCAACAACGAGTCAGCACCAAATCGACACAGCCATTCCATCTCTAATCTCACGTCAACTCCAAACCCACTTCACCACTACCAACCATCTCAACAACGAGTCTATACTTAATTGAAAATTTATAAATTAGATCTCAGTTTGGTTCTTTCTTCGATTCAAATCTGAAAAGATTTACGTGAAGAGAAACACAACACATCATAGATCCATTTAAAGGCATAATCTTCATTAAATATCCAAAAATTAAAGAAAGAATAATAACAAACATGTTATATTCAATCTTTGTTTCGTTTACAGTAACACAACAACAAACAAAAACAAAGATCACCTACCTGAGACCTCGTTTAAGAGATCTTGAAGCCAAAAAATGTCATATTACATAGGTTCATGGTGCTCGAATTGAAAGGGTTGAAGGTTAATGGATGTTTGTTTGACAAGGGTTGATAGAAACTAAGTAATAGATGAGCCTTTTGAACGATTTAGTGGTCGGATATGAGATGAAAGAAGGATTGTGGGATGAGATTTTTTAGATCTGCGTTTTTTTTTCACACGAGAGGAAATGGGGGCGCAAGGATAAGAGTTATGAGATTAGGGTTTGCTAAGTGGAGTATTCTTAGGGCATTTCTGAGTTTATAACTGATTTTTTGTTTGGATCGGGTATAAATTTCAGTTTGGGCCTGGGTTTTACTTTATGTAGAATGGGCTGATTCATTATATAAGTGGTGGTATTGGATCACTATATTGGACGGGCTGAATGTTATCTCAAATGAGGGCTGAAATTTTCAATATTCATTGTATCTTAACATATAGTGTTAATTAGTTAATTTTTGGTATAATTATTTGGTGAAAGAGTGGTATTTTTTGTTGTCACAAATTTTCACGGGGATACATTTTGACAAGATCGGGATTTACCATTATCGAGTTCACTTAAACCGTCACAAGGCTAGATTTGAGCTATTAACCATTAGATGTGACTACGGCGATAATTCTTTATTATTTATTTGAGATTGAAGTGAAATTTCACGGGTGCGTGTACTTAGTATCTTGAAGATGTCGAGTCAGGCGATAATTCTTCGAGATCCTTGTTTGAGCTTTTGACCGTACAATTGACAGAGACTTGAGTTATCTAGTTATACATGATCTTTGGTGGTTCTGCGTGTATAACTATCACTTTAAGGAGTTACGTTGTAGTGCTCAGTGTCACACGCTGGTGTGGACACTCAAGAGGTGATGTACATCTTATACTTGATGGTGCTAGAGTATAGTGTACTTAAGGATTCGATGGTGGACGAACTCTCTACGCCGCTCTTAGTCATACAATAGAGCAAGTTTAAGTCACAAGTTTGGGTTATTCTACTCCGTTCTCAAGTTCATAATATTGAATTTTCTCCATCAGTAGTCACTACAAACAGCCGTCAGAACGATAATGCGGTCGGTAAAGAGTTGGTTGAGAGAAGTATAAAAGAGTAGAGATGTTTATCAGCAGTTGATTCTCATGGGGCTATTTGTAACACCTGGTAATTTTCCTAAAACCTAATCCTAGCCAAACTTCTATTTTTAGAGCCTGAAACGTTTTAAAACTTTAAAGCATGTTAAATTTGATTTGAAGAGCGTGAGATATATTAGGAACGAGAATTTATTTGTAGACTAGCTCAGCACAACCTAGAAAAACTCGAATTTGTTTCACTTGCCAGATTATTTGATTTATTATGAGTTTGAGAAAAACTATGAAGTTTATGCTTGATTTTATTGGAAAAACTATTTCGAGAACGATGGCGCAAGTTTTATAAATTTTCGAGTCCGTTTGCTAAGTCATTCGAGTCCCGAACCGTTTTGTGAAGAGATAAGCTAAAAACCCACCCATTACACTCACCTATAAATACCCCTCTCTAATACTTCCACTCATTTTTACCCTCACAAAAACACACACATAATTCTTCTCTCTCTCTCTTCCCTTTCTCTCTCTACGCCGGCGACCACCCAACCCCAACCGCCGGTCACCAAATTCCGGTCACCGGAATATTTTCCGGCCACCCCTCACGACACCACCTACCTAGACTTGTAGATCGGGACATCCCCGACTCATCCCCGCAACCCGTTTCACCCCAAACCCTCACACGCGCTCCAAATCTACAAAATAAGCCGCGATATTTTGTGTTTTCCGGCCAAAATCATTTTTCCGTCGAGTTCGTGGGTAACCGAGCACTCCCCACCCTCTTTTAAACATGTTTTGCTAATAAAAACCCATTTAAATCCAAACCCTAATTTCGAATTTTTTTATATAATCCGATTTTATTTATGTTTTTATTAATTAAAAAGTGTTTTTAATAAAGTTTTAATAAATAAAACTCGTGTGGAATGTTTCTTGGTCCGTTTGGGTCGCGACTCGGTCGAACTCACCGAGTCAACTCGGTTGACTCGGTGAGGTTTGATGTTTATTTGATGTTTGGTCGAGTTAGGTGATTAAGGGAGTATATTTTTGTTGTTTAAATTGATTTTGGGTTCCGTTTGGTTTGTTCCTTGTGTCGGCAGCCGTGACCCACCACCACCGAGTCATGGTGGTGGTGGTGAGTGGTTATATTGGTTGTTGGTTGATGTTATTGGTGACTTGGGTTAATTAGTATTTGGTTTTGGATGTGGTTTGGTTAGCCGAAGTTAGGTTGTTGCGAAATGTATTGGTTGTTATTTAGGTTAGTTGACGGGATTGGGATAGAATTGGTATATTTTGGTTGAGGCGAGATATGGGATTGTGATGTTTGTTTCGGATTTGGTTTTGGTTATGTTTTGTCGGGATTGGTTATTAGTCTCGGATGGTTATTGTTATTATTATAACCTTATTATTATTATTATTAGTTTTAAACGGTAAATATTAATACGGAATAATAACTATGAAATTAAAATATAAAATTGTTAAAGTTAACTTAATTTGGATGACGGACTTGGTATCCGCTTTGATGACTTATATTATGACTTGTGAACTTGTATTGGACGTATTGGATTTGCGGCTATGGTTATTTGGACTTATGGACCCTTTGGTACACGAGACGGTAGGGTACGTTAGGCCCTTAAAGATCTTAACGTACCTGGAACCCGAACTATACGAAATGGTCGATAAACCTGAACAACTAATGGACAACGTGAATGATATATCCAATCATATTAATATCTACACTTATATTATTATTAACGTTATTTGTATTTAAAAGAGTCGATGACTCGGGAAATGCTTTATAAACGGGCAGGTCATGCCGAAATTTACTAAAATTAATTATTATCTTTACTATACTTTATCAAATATAATCTTAATATATTTTGGGAAATGGGTAATACCGAGACTATTAGGAATTGTTGTCTTTATCTATTCGTGTCTTTTATTCTTTTCTGTTCTTCCTTTCTTTTGACGAGTATTCTTCGAGTCTTTGTTGTTTTCTCATGTGTTTTAAGGTTCGCCGACTTGTTCTTTTCTATCTTTCTTCCACACGAGACTACTTTTGGAAAATGTTTTCTTTCAAACGCCATCATCTTTTATAAAACTTCATTCAAGCATTAACTATTAAAGTATTCGAGTACTATTGCTGAGTTATGATATTTATATGATTAGGTTGTGCTGAGGATTGTCTGCTGTGAGGCGTATTTGTTTGGTTGACATATATATCTCGTTACCTGCTGTTGTTAAGGTGTGATTCATAGCCCCACTTTTTATCTTTTAAATGTTTATAAACCCATGGGGTGAGATACATGCTTTAAATGTTTTCTGAGCACAAGTATTTTTGGTATGCTTTCCTGATTGGTATGCTTTCCTGACGATGTGCTAAGTAGCTCTGCCTTGCCTATGCAAGACCCTCAGATCATGAACCATTAATCACTTGCGAGTGAACGCGAATATAGGGATATAGCGCTATAGGAATTGACCCTCCCACTCCTTTTGCTAGATAGGCAAATTGTGGTGTACTATATTCGATTTGTCGAGTAAATGGCAAGTGCTCGACCTTGAGGGCATTGTTATACTATGAAATTCCGCGGTTATATTGATATTATGATTGTGGTTAACGTTTGCGTGTCATGAGCTTAGCATCATCAACAATGTTATATGCACAGGGATGCCTCTATACATTGGTTGTTATCTTGATTACCCGATATTAGCATATGTTGCTCATATCTTATGATTAAACCTTGTGCTCAACTTTATATTTTAAACCTATGGATTACACTCAACCTTTGTGTTGACTTTTTAAGCATGTATTTTCAGGTAATGATGTTTAGCTTGGCATGATGATATAATGGGCGTGGAGGAGTGGCATTGGCTGGAGTGGTATTCTGTCACGGCAGCTTAACTACTTTACTACCCTATTTTTACATGTCATTCGTCAAACCTTTTGTGTCTTTTACATTTCCGCTGCTATACTTTGTTTATTTTTCCGCTGCAAACTCTATTTACTTTTCCGCTGCAACTTTTATATAAAGAGTACTTGTACTCTAAATGGTTTATAAATCGAATGATATGTTTTGGTCACATTTTAAACGTCCCGAGTTGTGGTCGTTTACTATAAATGTGCCTGGTTTCTATTTTCGTAATACACCCAGCACTGTAGCTGCCATATTTGAGTTGGGGGTGTTACATACTTTTCATAATTCCTTTTAAGTCTTTTGTTTTCACAATAGTTTTATAAAATTGCATTTCGAGTCCCTTAGCTTTGCATACTTGCATTTTAGATTTAGAATTTCACTATAGCTTTTATAAATCTCGAGATTAGCCCGGGATTTGCGTTATTTGTATTTCTCTTTGCTTTTAATTGTTTATTTGTGCCTTTATTTGCTTCCCGATACCTTAGTTTGCGTTTTAGTTCCCTTTTGTAGTCTAATAATCCAAAAATCATTTTTTTAAACTCATTCACTTCACACTTTCACGAACCGATACGACTTATTCGCCGTCAAACCTTCGTTGGGAAACGACCCGAGAACTTGCATTCGTTGCATTTTCTTCAGAAAAACAAGTACTTAACTATACATACATCATCTCTCTTCTCTAAAGTGTCCACACCCACTTTATCTCTCTAAGATCATACTATTGTAGACGTGATATTTTTGGAACAACACTAGGTTTACGGGCTATTTAGCAACGATAGTGTCTACAATGATGAAGTTTTAAATAATATTTATAGACTAATTTATAAAGTGATTTTATAAACACAAAATTATGAATAATAGGCCTATCAATGGGTCAGATTTTGATTCATCTCCGATCGGACTTGCCCTAGGCTAATGAATCAAAAAAAAGTAGGTTCATTAACCTATTAAGTGACATGATGGGTCGATCCATTTAGTTGTCTCTTGGTGTGGGTCAACTCATGACCCGCTTAGGTCAACCAGTATAAAAATTTTAATTTTTTGACATTCTTTTAATACCACAATTTAATTATTAAAAAAATAGACTTTTCTGACCACCATTTTTAACCATTGTTTTGTAATTATAAAGTGCTAGGTATGCTTTTCGGTCGTGCTAAGCACGACCCAAGAAAGTCAGTGATTAATTCTACGGGATGATAGACGATGTAAATGTACATTGTATCGAAAGGGGTAAAAGAAAGAAATGTGTATATGCATATTAACACACAAAGGGTAACACAAAAACTATAACCACAATAAGATGGTAAAATGAAAATAAGAGCATGATTTTGAATTAAAACTAAAGCAACTCTTAATTCTAAGGACAAATTCCAATAACGAGGATTTTAATTCGCGCCTTGTGGGTGAGCGTTAGTATGCAGTAGTATTGCATGTGTATAATGAAAAGAACAATGCTTAGCGGAGATATGTTTGGCTCAGGTTGCGAATTTGCTTCCCCTAAACAATATCGGGCCATTCTTTAAAATACTAATTTGTACTATGCTTACTTCCAGTCAACATAACTGTATCCACTGGCAAAAAAAATGTCTCCCCTAAGTTTTAACCCATATCATTATCAACAAAATCACTCATAATTGTAGAGCTAGTTCGTTTGTCATGGCGTCTTCGCATTGCCTTGAGCGAGATGATAGAATAATGTCGCTACTATAAACAAACAATACATGATTTTACATAGGTTATAAACAAATGTCAGAAACAACCGATCTTTAATTAAATACACGTTGCATGAAAAATCATATTCACGTTGAACTTGTATAAGTTGAATGTGTAGTTTTTTTCATAAAACCTCAGCACCAAATTTAACACTAACATTCACTAACATGCAATGTATATAATATGTTTTTGAAGTTCATATGTCATATTAAACACATAACATATGAAAGTAAATATCTTTAACAAAAATCATACATTTTTGCTTCATAAGAATCTTAACTAGAAAACAATAACACTAACTCCGAAATACCACAACTCATTAGGCAGGCATAAGGGTAGTTTTGCGTAGCCATCTCCTTTAACTTTTACATGTTATGTGTCTGGTTACAAAATCGCAATGATCAGATGCTATAAATTAATAACCTGTAATTATTGCAACTATGATATATTCAGAGTGTACATTCGTCAATCGCCACACATCATTAGATAGAACGAAGATAGATCTAACGTAATGACAAACCTTTACCTAAAACTGTCCCTAGTTCCCATTTTCAAATGACTGTCTGTTCATATTCAATATGTTGTTTCCTGGCATGGCAAATGTATTATTAAATTAATGGTTGATAAAAAAAATACAAAGATTCATGTTAGCATTAAAAAAGTGACGACATTAAGGGATTGGACTAGAAATGTAGCTAGCTAGACACGTAGGGACTTATATTTTAAACATGTAATAGTTAGACATGTCTGAGCCAATAAATACCCGTCAGTCTTCACTTGAGGGATGTAGGTGTGTGGTCTTCTCTTAATTATTAAGAAAACACATTTCTCACTCTCTCACACACACACACACACACACTCTCTCTCTCTCTCTCTCTCTCTCTCTCTCTCTCTCTCTCTCTCTCTCTCTCTCTACACATTCTCTCTCTAGAATTATGGCTTTTTTTATATACTTTGATCAACCTCTACCTCTCGTACCACAATAATCATATAATATTCGATCCAACAATTGGTATCAGAGCATTTAAAAGCACGGGTTATAGTAGGTTATGTGTTTGAATCTGTATCTGCTTCGTTTCTCGTACCATTCTTTTTCGTTTTGGATTTTGCTTTTATTGGACCAATGAAGATGTAGATCTGAGGTTAAAACAAAGTCCTAAATCGGTTGATTTTGTAAATTAGGTAAAAAGTAAATCGGTTAAAAGGACAATGACCCAAGTTGGTTGTTTCTAGTATTGTCCGAAGTCAATTAAAATTGTGTCCCTAAATCGGTTGATTTGTTTTGCAGACCGTAAATCGGTTGATTTGTAGAATTCAGGTGTAATTGGAAATCGGGTGTTTTCAAGACATGAAAGTCGGTTGTTTTGGGCAAAGATAGAGTTCGGTTCTTTTGATGGTTTTGACCAAAATCACCTTACTTTGACAAAGACTTCCACCACTCGCTAAGTCGCTAGTTTTGAACTTTAACCGATTTCTGAAAATTTTTGAACAAAAACAGATTTTGACTGAGTTTAGTCTTTGTCAAATCCAGTCTTTTACATCTGTCAAAAACTGTTTAGAAGAAGAATAAACATAACCCATACAGGACCAGTAAAATTTCTAAGATCCAGTAAGTTTTAACGTCTGCTAAAACTGTACCATTTCGTTAACAGTTAACCAGAAAAAATGTCAGTTTTAACACACGAATCCACAAAAATCAAACTAATATAACAATCGCGGCTCTGATACCAATTGTAGGATCGAACATCGGATGATTATTGTAGTTCGTGAGGTCGAGGTTGATCAAAGTATATAAAACAAGCCATAGTTTTAGAGAGAGAAAGTGTAGAGAGTGTGAGCTAAATGTGATTAATTAATAATAACGAGAAGACTACATACCCAAACCCCTCAAGTGAAGACTTTATAGGCTCATATATGTCTAACTATTACATGTTTACAATATAAATCCCTACGTGTCTAGCTAGTTACGTTTCTTGTCTAATCCCGCAATTCGTCACTTTTACAATGCTAACAATTCACATGCCAAAAAAAAACTTTGTAACATACTTAGGTTGAGTTGCATGGTCTTTTTCAATCTCTGCATCAGTGGCTGAACTTTTGTTTGAAGAAGACATATTTAGTGAGAATAAATTCGAGGTTGTGAATTAAAATTTCGCATGCTTGAGTATAGGGCTGAGCATCGGGCCGGATCCCTACCCGACCCGACTAATCCCGATCCCGAAAGTCACATAATCGTAAACCGAATACCGACCCGAAAGTAGTCGATATTTTGGCCCGTCCCGTCTCGATCCCGACCCGTCCTGAAGGTAGTCGGTTTTTGCTTGTAATTTGTCGGTTTTTGGCCTGTCCCTACCCGTCCCGAATCCCGAAAATACTAAAAATCCATCCCGAATCCCAACCCGAGAAGCTATTATTTGGTTTCGGGACTATCGGTTTATGTCGAGATCGGATCGGTTGTCGGGACTCGGGCGGTTTTGCTCACCCCTACTTGAGTATCATATTTGCGTGCTTGAAAACTTTTTGTAAAACCAATTATATAAAGGCTCGGGTAACTGAAGAGTCATGAATTAAATTTGGAAGTTGTATTGTTCAGTATCTATGTTCAAAAAATATTATTGTTTTCAAAAAAAAATTATTGGCATTCACATCTATCAAGAGATTCATTAGAAGTTGTATTGTTCAGTATCTATTTTCAAAAATCATTATTGTGTTCATTATTGTGTTCAATTTTCGCGCTTATGGGTATGTTTGGCAAAAGTAATTGTTGCTGGAGCCGAAGATGGTGCTGGAGTGTTGGAGATGAAGATTATAAAGAGAGATTATTTTTATAAACTACATGAAGTAGCCTTTGGTTTTAAAAGATTATGGAAGATTATTTTTTTTGGGCCAAAACCCATTTTACTACCTCCAACTTGGCTAACTGGAACTCCTGCTACCCTGAACTTTTAAGGGCGCAGGATGGTACCCTGAACTTGGAAAAGGGTTCATTTACAACAATCTGTTTACTTATCTAGGTCATGTGCCGTTAACTTTGTCACGTGCCGTTAAATATTTGATGGGCCCAATAAAACCCATTAGTCTGTTACATTGAAAGTCAAAATATCCAGAGAAAACAAAACGTCGCCTCCTTTAGTGTTGATCATGTGATACTTTGAAAAGAAAATATTTAGGTTTTCTCGTGAAAATTTTGTGAAAGGTGAGTTTTAGTAGATTATTTATTCTGTATTTTTGTTGTTTGCTTTTTAATTATATCCAACTACATTAATACCAGCAGTAAATGGTATGGTTTATTATGGCCATTGTTAATGATTGTAAAGTGAGGATTCATTTTACTTATTGATGTATTATAACGGTTTACAATTATGCAACATGAATAATAATGACGATGGAGGTTATGAGGAACATGACATAGATGAAGATGATTTTGAAGAAAATAGTGAACATGAACTTGATGCAATGACAGAGACTCTCGATCCCAATCAAGATAAAGAGATGGCTCTTGGTATAGAAGTAGTAAAAAAGCACTACATGATCTTGCAACATATAAGAGAACCTACCGCCAACGAACCAGAAAAAGAATAAAGCATGGTGAAGAAGAAGAAAATATTTCTCGAGGTAGAAAAGAAAACTATCTTGACAATTCCGACGTTGAGAGTTTACATGAAGATGTATCAGAAGAAGATGGAACCATTGAATTAAGGAGAACACCAGTGTACAAAGAAAACAGTGGGGCTGTAAGTTTTTCCATTGGTCAATCATTCATTGATCAACAACAATTCAAGAAAGCTCTACTAAAATATGCGGTGTAAGAAAAAAGGGACTATGAATTTGTTAAAAATGCTAGTTCTCGTGTTAGGGTAAAATGCATAGATGAGCACTGTAAATGGATAGTGTATGCTGCAAATGAACTACATGATGGGAAAAAGTATTTCTTGGTAAAAACATTAAAGGAAAAGAATACTTGTTCAAAGATGTTTAAGATCTCACATATAAAAGCACCATGGATTGTATAGGAGTTTGAAGCTATGATTTATGCTCACCCAGGTATTAAGTCTACTTATATTCAAGATACCATTAAAGCACAACTAGAGATAGAGGTGACTAAAAATCAATGCAAAAAAGCTAAAGCAATGTTCGTTAAGCATTTAGAAAGGGATTTGCTACAAGAGTATTGTGGAAACTAGAAGGGGGGTTGAATAGTTTACCGGTTTTTAGTTTCGTTTTACTTTTTGGAAACTTAACGTGTAATCAATAGATATATACTAATATGCAATAAGTAAAGAAGAGTTAAGAACAATCAAACCACAACACAATCGTTTATCGTGGTTCGGTCTACAAGGACTCCTTTTCCTTGCCCTACTCCACGCCCCGAGTATCCAACTCGAGAGTTAATCTCACTAGTCAACAAGCTCCTTTAACACCGGTGGAGAAACCTTACACGTCGCTTACACAATCTTTTCCGACACAAAGCTAAATGTCGAGTTCTTTTACAAGGGCACAACCACTCCCGTTTCACTATGTATTTTGAGGACTAAAATACTAACCGATCACTCTATAATGAATACACTCAATGGAACAATAATAACAACACTAGTATACACACTTTGTACACTACACAAGTATTCCGACTTTGCTTGGAGACTTGAATGAATTTTGTGATCTTCTTGCTACAAAAGAATCTCACAAGAATGAAGTATGAATATGTTAGATGTAAGTATGGAGAGTATATGCAATGATATGTATTAGAAGTGATGAAAGAATAAGCTTGGAATGGCTTGCTATTTATAGGAAAACAAGATCAGTAGACCACGGATCCGACGGAACCAAACGTATGGTTCCGTCCTTGTTGTCGTTTGGATCCGTGGATCCCTGACAACATATCTTCCATAAAATCTTACAAATCTAACCAAAGATCTTACCATATCTTCCATGGATACATTGAGTGTATATCTAACTCAAATCTTCAACAAATCTCAATAAGATCAAGCTACAATACAAGAAACATGATGCTATGTATGATGTAATAAAAGATTTCTAAATATGATTAAAAATCATTTTAACTAGAAGTAATAAGAACAAGTTAAAGGTTATGTTTATGTCTAAACAAAATGTGTAAAATACTTAAACTCATGTTTATAACTTGTTGCTAAACTTTACCTTATATTTTGTCGTTAACAAAACATGGTAAAAGATCGTAAAATATAAATAACGTTTTTAGGACGATATTTGTATTAACAATCTCCCCCTTTTTGTTTATGACAAAACATAAGATTATATTTTAGCAACTAGTATGAACAAGATGTTAAGTCTTTTAGACATTGTTGATGAGTTAGTTTTATGCAACATTTTAATGAATATGTTTTAACAAGTTTTACCCATTTTGTTAAAGTTTAAGACTTATGGTGTTTTCGTGAATAATCGTGGAATATTAAAACACGCATAAGTAGTTGCAATATATCTAGATATTCTCCCCCTTTTTGTCGAAACAAAAAGTAGAGTTGCGCCTTGCGGAAGTTTGTGTGATCCTTGGTACCTAAGCTCCCCCTTGGACAATACTCCCCCTTGTTGGGGTGCCAAGGAGAAGATGCATGGATTTTGAAAGCTACAAAACAAATGGTTAGTGAAATAAGTATAACACAAGAATAAGATGAAAGTCAATTGTCATTAATTTGTAAAAACTATAAGTTTGACTAAAAAAGTCAAACTTGGGTGACAAAGAAAATGACCAAATGACTAACTAATACAAGAAAATAGAAAATAAACTAGTACATTAAAAAGAAAATCCTAGAAGTAGAAATAAACTAGTACAATGAAGAGAAGATCCTAAGAGGTCCTATAGAGCGATTGCTACTCTCTTCTTATGGGTAGTTTGGATGGGTGATAGTGTTCAATTGTTCAAGGATGCGATTGAGAATGAACCTCATTTCCATGGTGAGGTTGAGGAGATCGATATGACACCTTTCACTTATGTGAGCGGTTCGCTCACATGCCTTCACAATTGAGCTTAGCTTCAAAAAATTATAGCCAAGAGCTTCTAAAGGTTTTGACAATGTTGCAACTTAAGCCTTGAACCTTTACAATTCATGAAAAAGAACACTAAAACTTTCTTACAACTACAAACTTCTTAAAACATAAAGTAAAACTCTTGGTAAATTCGAGCTTGTGTTGACATTTATTTCTAAAAGCTCTTCAAAGATGTAAAAGTGATAGAACTTGCTCGAATTATTGAAGCTATCGTAATAATTAGCTTTGACTTTCGATTAAGCATCTCTTTTCGTTTTCTCGAGCTTTATGGAAATAACTTTGTCGTCACGCTTTCCTTGAGTAAATTTCATCTTGGACTCGGCTTCTACTCTTTTCCAAATCCTGCGTGCTCGTTTAGGCTTTTAGGTTGATTTTCATGCAATTTATTGAATATCCGTCCTGCACGACACAACACAAAAACAGAATTCTTGCGTTCGCGTGTAGTTTTGGTCTTTAACACAACTTAAATAGGTCAAAGAGTATGTGTAAAATAGCACACACTCCAAAAACTACGTCACCAACTTTTCTTCGCGGATAATATTCAAAAAGGAAACATCTCTATAGAAAAAGCTATCATCCGAGAATAATATGCCGCATCCTCACTAAGCAACTTAAGAGGAACCATTCAACCTTCTTGAACTAGTGACTAGGATTAATGGAACCCACATTGTTAGATTTAAAACAAAAGACAAACAATTTTTGCTTCTGTTCCACGGAACCAAAACCAACAGGACGGAACCAAAAAATTTGGTTCCGTGTGATCCGTGGATCTGTCAGAAATAATTACTTTAAATTTAAAACAAACACACCCTATATATCCACACAACACCCCACAACAGTAACTACTACATCTCAACACATTACCTACTTCAACAATTAGGGTTCTTCTTCACCAAAACAGTGACCAATTCATCATTTAAGTCATTCTTAACTAATTCTTGTCCTAATCTGCGGTCATAGTATCTCTATTTATGCACAAAACACAAACACTTGGGGTGTGGCATGATGTTTAAGAAATTCATATAGAACTCTCACTAACAAACAACATACAAATCAGAATTTCTAGTAGGAATGCATCTTCACAAAAACAATGTTTTTGCACAAAAACAACCCAGTTGATATCTCAAATAAGCTTTCACAAATAGACAAAGAAACTTTTGTTCACATTGTAAATACAAAATCTAAACGTTATGTTTAAAATATCACTTGCATTACGTCTCTTGAATGCTCAAAGGAAACACGATAAACCAATATGTGTTTTCGGGGTACATTCAAACGAGTAATGAATAAGAGTGTTTGGGTTATCTCTTATTTTCACAAAAACAGCATTACAAAAAACGTTTTGAGCATACAAATGAGTCCAAGCATAACCGAACTCACTACTCCACATTTTTGCATATAGGCACAGCACAGTAACACTTTTGGTATATTTAAACTAAAATGGGTGAAACTTGTGTGTATAGTTCCAAACATGCCTCCCGCAACTTTTATGATCACAAAGAACTCTCAACTACATTTCCCAAACACCACCAAAACCAAGGGCCTAACCGAAGCCACAAATCAAAATCTTCAAAGCCTCTAGAAAAACGCTAGCATCCATGAGGGTAGAACATTGAGAATCCTATCTAAAAACACCACCATTCGTCAAGACCTTGCCGCTATCAAACTTTGATTGTTTCTAGACATAGATGAGCCAATTTGTCCTAGGTTATACTAAATTCTATGCTTCGGTACACCTTTCACCCAATGACGAAGGCCTCATGAAGCCAAGTTTATGGTAAACCTTTCTCACTTCTCTACTCATCTTGATAACTTTGCTCAGTCCTAGGTATTCCAAATAGAGGTACATGTTCTACTCGACAAAGGTCTCTCTCAACTGAAGGATAGATGATAGATAACCCCTTATGCACACATTAACCAAGCAAGAAATCATCCGTGACCGCCTTTTTCGCCCCAGAGTTTCAGGAACTAGGTACACCCGTCAAGGCAATGAGGTTGATCGTGACCCGTTTAGCATGGAGCTAAATGAGCTTAAACCCCAATTTGCTAAATGGGAGGAAATCCTTAGGGCTAACGTGATTAGTTCCATAGGTAACCGAGACCACATCAATGCGTGTCTTTGCTACATGCTCTATAGTATCTCCACTAGGCAACCATTCAACTTGGCTTACTACATTGCCAAGAGAATGACAAACATACCCGTGCATGGGAGGCCCGCTCTACCATATGGAATGCTCCTCACCCGCCTCTTTAGGGCCTTTGCTCCAATTCCTCCCAATGACAAAGGATT